>CABFPE010000059.1:1735625-1750771 GCA_900660155.1 Hofstenia miamia | reverse complement strand
TTAGCAGCAGTACAAGCACGATTGAAAAACTAGTGAAATGTGCGATGTTTCTTTGTACGACGAATGGAGAAGGTGACAGCATCATCAGAGCGAGTGCAGCAGGAATTAGAGAACTTAATGAAATCAAAAGGATCAAGATCCAATTTGCGAGTCAGTAGTCGATTGAACAGAAGAAGATCACAGGCATTGAAGTAGAGTGACAGCGGGAGAGTGGAGAATTTCAGCAGAGCGTCTTTATAGTCCAAAGAGGAAATCCATTTGAAAGCGCGTTTCTGGAAACGTTCCATGGAGTGGAACAAAGCACGAGAAAGAGGAGACGCGTAGAGAAGAATGGCGCGAGGAATGGACTTGAACAAAGAGAGCTTCACAGCGGACGAGGTATTAAAAGGAACATTACGGAAAAGGGCAAATAGCGAGGAATTAGCTTTGCGGAGACGCAAAGACACATGTCCAGTCCAATTTAAGCAGCAAGTTGAACACCAAGATGAGTGTGATGAGGCGCAAAGTTCACAGGTAGAGGCAAATCAGAAGGAGGAGCCACAGAAAAGGAAATACCACATGTTTTGGTAGTGCTAAAATCAAGATGGTTGACAGAGGACCAAGTGCTCAAGATCGACTAACTAACTTTATTTTGGGGCTTAATTTAATAATTAGTTTTGAAGAAATCAAAGCACTAATATGAGTTTTTACACCGTAATAACCACGTATAGTAGTACATTATGAAATTATGTCCTCAATGTCCTAATTATTTAAGGTTAGCTGCACTCTGCTCTGAATACTATCAACTAATGTTCCACTTGATGGAGTTTTAAGTGATAATTATAACACTGCTGCAGGAAATGGATGCAGCCTGCATCCTGGTTTCATACATAAACTGTTCACCTCAATTCTTCTGTTTAATTTTCTGAGGTTTTATAGACAGGTTTTGTTATTGGTACCCAAATTATTCATTTGATACTTCTTTTAAGAATCAACACCAGATATTTGGTATTAATACCTTACTTACTCTTTAAATTTTTTAATCAATTAAAAAACAATGTTGGAAAACTGACGAAAGGAGATTTCATAATTTCCCCGTTGCGTACACCACTGCCTGTAACCAGGCCCGTAGCAACCCTAAAAATTTATGGTAGTCAAATCAAAACAATACATAATCATTTGTCTAAGATTATTACAATTTTTTTGTCTTTGTAGTTTGCATTGATATTAATAACATTACTATAAAATTTCCTAAATATATATATATATATATATATATATATATATTAAATATTCAATGTAACTACATAGTACATAGCAAAGTTGTCACCGGGACATTATTTCAAGCCCGGGCCCTCTAAACCAAAACCCAAGCCCGGCCCGTTTCAATTGGTTATATTCAACACCGGCACGGGAGCGTCATATCCAAAACCATTATAAGATTTTTGTAAATATAAAAATTTAACAGAATTGAAAATACTAAAATGAAAACATTTTCACATTAACTGCACTTTTTAACAATAAAATTAACTTGTGATAGCATCAAAAGTGATCGGCTTCAAATAAGGATGTACCACTGCCGGAAAGACTTTTTAATGGGAATTTTTAAATGGTTAATAGTTGTATTGCAGTTTTATTAATAAAAAATATATGTATATGGAACATTATATAAAAAGACTACGAACTTATGCAGCATTCCCCTCTCAAACATGCAATTAAAATCCAGTGTATAGTCTAAGTAATTTAAAGTTTATGATGCGAGAACTAAAGTATTACTGAAACGCTTGCCATTACTAAGACAATTTTTAAGTTAATTGTAACTATTGTCTCCGTGGATTTACTTTTTAATATACAATTATTAGTCAATTGAATAGTTGACATAATACTTTAATGTAAGAGTATGCATATTTATTATTAAAATTTTGAATAATTCTATACACGTTGTGCAGAAATTTCAAATCCTGGGCCCCCTTCCATTTTAATTTTATGGCCAAACCCGGCAGTTTCGAAGTCTGGTCCAGTTACAACTCTGGTCTTTTATTAATTTTAAAACTATAAGTTATTATCTGAAACAGGCTATTAGCTTAAATTTTCAGCCTCAGCTTTTTTATACTGGTTCTATAATCGTATTTTCGCCTTAGGATATTTAACAATCCATCAAATAGCGATGTCATATTAAGTCAATATACACTGATGGTAGTCATTCCTAAACTGACTACTATTAATGCAGAATTTTGCCACATGTGGCGTAATTCAATAGCTATTTCCACATTATCCACCAAACAGAAATGCGTTGAGAGAGCTTTGCTTTTCAATTAATATGCGGGTAGTAGTCAGTTTAAATTCTGACTACCGCAATATTCACAATTTCGCCACAAGTGGCATTGTTTATTTACAGTATTCTCCACCAAACGGATATGTTTAGAAGCAACAAGTGTGGAGAAAGCTTGTGCAATTAAATATATATGCGGGTAGTTGGCATTTTAAATTCTGACTGCATCGGAATTCACAATTTTGCCGCGTATGACGTACAAATTGTCAATTGGTGATTGCAAATTAAAAGTTCACAGTCTTGCCTGTAAATTAAACACCCGTGTGCTCTTAAATTTCACTATAAATAATAATTTTACGTACATCAATAGAATAATCAATTATAATCTGAGGAAATAAAAATTGAAATTGTATCATTATTTTTATTAATATTTATATGGTAGTCACTGACTACCTGACTACCATGCATGCTACGGGCCTGCCTTTAACTGTGTCTTTTGGCCGTCCATTTGTAATTGATCGCCAACAATTTATTTGAACACAATGCTTATTAACTGTAAATTTTTGAGCAAATCTTTAATGCAATCAGAAATACCCACAATGTCTATTTCTTTAGATTCATTTCTGAAATCCGCAGTCTGCAACATAGATATTTTCCAATGAAAAGGCAAGGAACTGGTGCATATCAAGTAGAGCCATTTCAGTGTTCATTTGAATTTTAAATGTTATCTACTAATTACTAGTATCATCTAGGTTTCTGTGAGACCAAAATTGTATTGATCAGACTATCATTTAGTCCCATTGAATTTGGTTCCGCCTTTACCATATCATATCATACTTCTATGTCGCCAAAATTGGCAAAATTAATAGTATTTTTCTAAAATCCCTGGTACCCGTTTCTTCGCTTATTGTCCCATTCCCGCTATTTCCATAGAACCAGGCCCGTAGCATACAGGGTAGTCAGTGACTACCATAAACATTAATAAAGAGAATGATACAATTTCAAACTTTATTGTCTCTGATTATAATTTATTATTCTATTGATATATATAAATATTATAGTTTATAGTGAATATTCATGTATAATAAAAATTCGAATAATCTAATGTACATGCAATTTTGTTAAGATCACAACAAATGTTTTATTTAATGGCAAGTCAATGTGAACTTCTACTTTCTGCTTTCAGAATTTAAAATGGCTACTACCCGCATATATATATTTAATAGCATAAGATTTTTCTACACACTTGTTGCTTCTAAGCTCATTTCCGTTTGGTGGAGAATACTGC
This sequence comes from Hofstenia miamia, assembly GCA_900660155.1. Taxonomy (NCBI): domain Eukaryota; kingdom Metazoa; phylum Xenacoelomorpha; order Acoela; family Hofsteniidae; genus Hofstenia; species Hofstenia miamia. The sequence continues at coordinate 1,747,232 of CABFPE010000059.1, read as the reverse complement.
AAACATACAACGCCACATGTGGCGAACTTGTGAATCTTGAGGTAGTCAGATTCTAAAATGACAACTACCCGCATATTTATTGAATGGTAAAGCGCTCTCAACACATTTTTTGATTGGTGGATAATATGCAAATAGCTATTAAATTACGCCAAATGTGGCAAAATTCTAACCTGTTTCAGACAAATGAGTAAAGGATAATAACTATGAATTGGGCATATATGTACTATGTAGTTGCATTAAATATTCTTATATATATATATATATATATATATATATATATAATTTTTAGGAAATTTTCTAATATTGTCATTAATATCAATGCAAATTAAAAAGACAAAAAATTGTAATAGTCTTAAACAAACGACTTTGTATTGCTTAGCTTTGACTACTATAAATTTTTCGGCTGGTTACGGGTCTGCATAGAACTGAATGGTTCCGCAAAATCCTAAATTAAATTAAAATATAAAACCAATCGAAATCTATTCAAAACATTAACGTATGCTTTGTTTGATCAGTCTATCATATTATGTTCGTTTGAGGAACCAGTTCCCTTTGTTAAAGATATACATGTATTACGGTTTGCAGTGTTGAGAAATTAAATTTTTATCTTAATATAATATAAAAAACAGTACTCAAATGTTGAGCCCCCTCTCTTGTTAATTATTTAGGAGTACAGCTCTGGTTGTACGTTGTATTCAACATAATTTACGTTATTTGCAGATGTCACAAAAATAATGTTTTGGAATTACTGTGCAAATTTTAGAATCCTGCAACATCACTGTTTTGTTGCTAGTACTAAAATCATAGCATTATAAAATATTGTGTCAATGTAAAATCGGATATCTAATCATAATTATACTAGTAAGAGGAAGTTAGAAAAATATAAATTTTAGAAAGTAATATATTATAGTTTTCTTTTTAATATGCGCAGCATTTTATGAGCATCTGACTCTCTGATGTTTTCCCTTGGATCTTCATTTGACATTTTAGCAAGAAATGTTAATTAAATTTATAGAAAAGAACCCAAAATAATTAATAAATAAATGTGTTCGCTAACGCAAGGGTGTTGTGTTAGAATAATAGTTAGTTATTTCTTTTTTATTAAATTATTATTCAACTTCATGTATAGCTGATGCATACAACAGCTTTAGCATATTTTCTTTAAAAATAATAAATAACTTCTATTACACTTGATTATTATCACTGAAAATGTTCTGTATACATTGAATATAGCAAAATTTAGTGCAGTACTTATCTATTTTCAGGTTTCCTACTGCAATAAAAACATATGTACAGTGAAGAGCTCTTAAATAAATTCATTTTTTTTGCATATTTTGAATATTAACATTATTTATATTTTTAAAAATCAATATTCTAAGTCAAATCAATGCAATTAGCACTCATAGCCTTGGATTCGATATATTTACTATTTTAAATAAGTTATTATATGCATTCTATCCAATTTCAACTTTTCTCTTCCAATATTGTTCGTTTAACTGCAGTAACATTACTTTTTGATAGAATACATTTAGACTTGTATGCCAAAGGAAGCTGAAGTCAGAATTTGGTATGGTCCATATGAATCATTTGGACATGTACGATATGACGATCATCGATTGATGGGTCTCAAAAGTAGGTTTGTTTATTAAATTGATACCTAATTTTTCTTATTTAGAGCTGTTAGAGAAAAATTCACACAAAGTATTTCTAAGACATGATACTAAGCGAAACAGTGTTCGAATCCTTGTTAAAGATGAGCTTGTCTACCAATGCCAAATAAAAGATTTTGACTTTGGTAATTCTTTGTTACAGAGTTCATTATTATTGCTAATCGTTTTAAAATTATAGAGATTCAAGGAAATAATTGAAAACAAACCTTCCAATTTCAAAACCTAATATCTAAATTTGCATTGCTTAATTTTTTACTTCAAAGCTAAACTACTATTTCAAGCTAAATTCAAGTTGAAATATTGATTATTTTTTTCGAATATTTATTCGATTTCACTACTATTATTAATAATGTCGTATTTATAATCACTTCATCTTGTGTTTTATTATATTATATGATAAATTCCAATTTCATTACTCGTAGGTTTTTTATAACTGCGGTTACAATGCAGGTGTGAAACTAGTCATACATTTTGCCTCATGGCCTTTAAAAAATTTGATCCAATGCAATACCCATGACCCATTCTATTTCACATTTCTTGTCCTATTTAACATAACTAATTTATTAATGAGAGCAATTTCTTTAAATTGCGATTCTCAGACCCATGATCCGGGTTTTTAGAAGAATGTGACAAATCCATGGTTCAGGCTGCTTACGCGTACATTAAACATTCAATTAGAATTTAAACTGATGTTATATGAATTTAGGTGGAGATGGAGAAATAGATGATCTATGTTCAGCAATCTTGTTTGCCGTCAATGAAGCTTACTAATTTATGATATTAAGTGTAGAATAAATTTTTATCTTATTTGCTACTTTCATATTACTCAGTCGCTTAGTATACTACGCGACAAAAAACATTAGACAAATTTTTAAACATGCATACCTCTTCGTGAATGGCTCTCACTGTTTTGAAATTTTAAATGTATGCACTTTATTCAATTTGCAAACCGCAAATTAACACTCGTTGGCAACTTCCTGTTTTTACCCGCGCGATTTAAGAGTTTTAAAACATTTATGTGCACATTCATACAATGAAATCTAAAGATAAGCTGAGCCCACAGTTTGCGAGAGCAACTATTTACAATAGAGTTAGGAAATTTAAAACATTCCACAGTCTTGAAAGGCGGCGCGGAAGTGGGCGGCGCAACAAAATTTCCAGGGATGACCTCAAATCTTTGTGCAAACTAGCAGAAAATCATTCTCAAATTTCGGCAAAGGAACTGGCCGAGAAATTAGAGATCAANATATATATATATATATATATATATATGTCAATTTTCTGCGGTGCAACTGCATGGTATGTTCCCACAGTTTGCGAGAGCAACTATTTACAATAGAGTTAGGAAATTTAAAACATTCCACAGTCTTGAAAGGCGGCGCGGAAGTGGGCGGCGCAACAAAATTTCCAGGGATGACCTCAAATCTTTGTGCAAACTAGCAGAAAATCATTCTCAAAGTTCGGCAAAGGAAGCCGCCGAGAAATTAGAGATCAAGTGTCGTCTAAAGGTCTCTGCACGAACGGTGCAGAGAGTACTAAAAAAATCTGGGTACAGAAAGAAAGAACCAAAGCCAGTCCCAAATTTGTCAGAATCGCAGAAAGAATCTAGAGTCGCATTTTGCACCCAAATGAGCGATTATTCTTGGGAGAATGTCTTCATAACCGATGAATGTCTATTCTATTTGCAAGGAAACACGCTTTTGCACTGGTGCCGAAAAAGAAACTTCAAATCCCGACGTCAAAGTTCTCGCCTTCTGTGATGGTCTGGGGTGCCTTAAGTTCGAAAGGATTTTATCTGACAACTACTTCGGGCAATGTAGATAGCCGAAAATACTGTTCAATTATCAGTGAGTTTATGCTCTACGCAAACACTTTGTTTCCGGAAGGATGGGTTCTCCAACAAGATGGAGCAACTCCTCATACTTCAAGGTACACGAGAAATTTCTTACAAGAGGAAAACTTAGAAGTTTTGCAATGGCCTGCAAACTCGCCTGACTTGTCGCCGATTGAGAATATGTGGAAATTTATAAAGGATATAGTGGAAAGAAAGGTACCAACAACCAAAGGCGAACCTATCGAAGAAATTCAAGCTGCAGCAGGCAGAATTTCAAGGGAAGTGCAAAAAATTTGTTCAATTCGATACCCAGACGATTAAGTCTCTGCATCTCGGCCTCTGGTGAAACAATTGATTATTGAGGGACACCATAAGATAGACCACTTTTTTCTGTTTATTTTATATGTTATTCGTGTTTTTGTATTGTCTGTCAATTCAATGTATAAAATTACTAATGTGTTCAATTTTTTTGTCGCGTAGTATATATAGAGTCCCCGCCAAAAGTCTTCAACCACTTTCCTTAATTCGCCACAGATAATTGATAAAATGCTAAAAATCAAAATATAATGTATAATAGTATTATTCCGAAAATTCAAAAAATAGAATCTTTTCTGGTTTATTGGGAATGCACTGACGAAATATGACGTGGCCATGGAAGCGAAGCAGTTGTTTGTCAATTGAAAAGTGTGGCCCAGGACAATAAATGTCCTGAAATTGTTTCATTTCCCCCTCAAAGAGTAGCAAACTGGTGAAAGTCTATACCATCGTTCCATTTGTAACTTGTAGTCAAATTTCCTTGAATCGCGCATGTGTCATCATTGGTATAAAGAATGGCCTGCTCCTTTTGATCCCAGAAGTGTTTCATTTTAGTGCATCTTTGTTTATTCACTCCAGCTAACATATGTAATCCAAAAAATGTCATGATTTCTTTGTGAACGTCGTTTTATATTGTCGGATGTACTTGCAAGTGAGCAGACTCTCCGTGTTCGAAATCGGTGTAAATCACAATGTCAGAAATGTAATCTTTCATAAAATTCATGAATACATTATATGGTGACGCTGGATGTATTGCTGCAACGAATTCACAACGCAGTTTCGACATAACATTGATAGCTAATCGTCTCCCCAAAGTAGCTGGCTTGTGAGTCCACCATGCTCTTCCATCCACTTCACTATGCTCGCTTTCTAGCTAATGCTGCTTTTTATCGGAATCAGTGACGTTATTGTTATCAATTTCAGCTAATAGTTCATTGTCCAACTGCACAGAATCAGTATCATTGTCCTTGTTTTAAGCGCATCATCATTGGGGTCCTCCAAAATAATATCAAGACTCTGTCAGGAGGAATGCTTTGTTGCCTTACTGCCATAGCGAGTGATACACAAGCAATGAATAATTATTGAATAATAATAATAATAATAATAATAAATGACTTTATTTGGCCACTAAATTCAGACACTACAAAAATATAAAAATAAGTTTTGCAGCAGCGAGGACAGTCACATGAGATAAAGTAGAAGCAGCTGCAAGAGAAGGCGAAGTTGAAGAAGGGCTCAGCAAAGAGGAAAGGCATCAACGATTTTTTGAAGCTTGGCAGCGGGGAAAAGAAATCAATGCCTGTTGGGGGGTTGACAATGAAGATGTAATTAACAGTAATACAGGCATGATTGAAAAACGAGTGACGGGTGCGATGTTTATTGGGAGAAAGTGACAACATCATCAGTTTGTGCAGAGTGGGAATTGGAGAAATGAAATCAAAAGGATCATGGTCCAATTTGTGTGTGAGCAAGCTATTGATCAGGAGGAGATCACAGGTATGGAAAGAGACTGACAGTGGGAGAGTGGAGAATTTGAGAAGAGCATCTTTTGTATGGCAAGGGAGAGATTCATTTGAAAGCCTGCTTCTGGAAATGTTCCATAGAGTGGAACAAGGAACAAGAAGACCACCAACAAAGAGAAGCATACAGAAGAATGGTGTGAGGAATGGACGTGAACAAAGAGAGTTTCACAGCAGCCATGGAATTAAAGGGAACATTGCAGAAGAGGGCAAAGGGTGAGAATAAGCTTTGCAGAGGCACAAGGACACATGACCAGATCAATTTAAGTTAGCAGCAAGTTGAATTTCAAGATGACTCTGATGAGGAGAAATTTTCCTCAGAAGAGGAAGATACAGAAAAGGAAATACCATATGTCTTGGTTGGGCTAAAATCAAGATGGCTAATGAAGATCAAGTAGCCAAAAGCTCAAAATCAGAGGTAATGTTGAAGGCAAAAGAACTACCAAAGTTGAAAAACAGTGTCATACACATACAGTAGACAGGATGAGATGAGGACAGATTGAGTGAGCTTGTTGAAGGTAATGAGGAAGAAGAGAACAGCAAATACAGAACTTTGAGAAGCACCACTAGAGACAAGAGCAGGAGAAGAAATAAACATGTTGATTTTGCCACACTGATGATGATTGGACAGGTAAGACTGGAAGAGCTCAATGACATCAGCATCAAAGCCTAATAAACTTAATTTGTCATGAATAATAGAATGAGGGAGCTGATAAAAAGGTTTAGAAATGTCAAGAATGATAATGTAACCAGGATCATTATGATCAGAGAGGAAATATAAGTTTTCAATAAAAATGAGTAAGTTGGTGATGGTAGAATGACCCAGAAGGTTACCCTGAATTTTAGGGAACATGTAATGAAAGTCAAGGTGTTCAAAGATGATTGACAGCTGAGAAAGAATAGCTATTGGACGATAAGAAGTGACTTAAGAGGAGGGAAGCTGATTGGATTTTAACAGTGGAGAGATCCAAGATGTTTTCAGCAAGGCACAAAACGCTTAGAGGAGCAAATGTTGGTGAAGAGATGCTTTAAATGGATGGAAGGAGTTGAGAAGGTTTCGTGAATTAGAAAGGATGGGATACCATCAGGATAGCAAGGACCAGACAACTTGTTGTACTTAAACATGAGGGACATATCATGGGTGTTGAAGACAATATCACATGGGCGAATCAGCAGGGAGGTGGCAAGGGGACCAGAGCAGAGAGAGACAGTATCAGAGAAATTCGAGGTGAAATAGGCATTGAAGAGATCAGTTTTCTCCAGATCTGAGTAAACAGAAAGATGGTTCCATTTCAAGGTGGGGGTCAGGTTTGGAATGCAGGGAATGCCAGAAAGAATAAGAGTCTTGAAGAGATCCATATGAGAAGCTGGACAGCAGAGAGATCTTGTTGAGTTTTATGAATTTGATGACATCTTCTATGAGAGAAGAGAGTTTCAGAGAATTGGAAGGACCATACTGGCGTTTGAAAGATTCAAGTTTATTAAGTGAGCATACAGTAAGGGATGAGAAATAGAAAGGAAGAGGATGATGATGAACAAAGGATGAAATAAGTTGGTGAAGGAAAGAGTCAGTAAAAATGGAGAATGAAGAAGAAAGAGCAGTATTTACTAATACAAAGTCACTGTTAAATCGAGCATAATGAGGAGCAGCAGGACAAGCAGATGGGGTAATAGAATTGACAGACAAGTTGAAGCAAACAAATGAGTGATCAGACAGTTTAACCCGAACAGGGACCACAGAGGTGTCAAAAATGTGATCAAGGTGAGAGCATAAAACTAAGTCAAGGAGGAAAGAGCAGGAAGTAAGAGAAAATACAAGTTGTTCAAGAGAGTAGGAAGCAAACAGATTCAGAACAGTGGATTCATAGACATCATCAGAGTTAAGTGCATTCCAGCAAACATTAGGAAGGTTGAAGTCACCAAAGATAAATTGATGATGAGGAGAAGTGGAAACTCTAAGTTGATGAGAGAGACTCATAGACTGATCATGAAAGTACTCAAGCATGGATAAAAAATCAGCAGGGGGAATACGAAAAGGACTGTTGGAAGGAGGTTTGGAAACACAAAGAAGACAAGCAATGTAGTCACTGAAAACAACAGCACAGCCACAACAGAAATCAAAGAGAAAAGACTCAAAGGAGAGGGGATATCAATGAGGCAATGAAACACTACCATGATGACCATTACAGTGATCCATATGGGAGAGAACTCTAAGTGTAAAGTTAGGAAAAACAACACTGTCAGCAACAGAAGGATTCAGTAAAGAAAATGAAGTCAACATCAGACTGCAAGAAGAAGGTGTAAAAACTGAAATGGCGGTTAATTAGACAATACTGCGGGCATTGGGGAGCAAAAATGAGAAACCAGAGTTAGGGTGAGGAGTAAGTTCCAAGCTAGGAGGTGCAGGCAGTCAATCATGACAAGAAGCGTCATGATGGCAGAGACGTAGGCCAAAAGATTTGCTCACACCATCAGAGAGACGATAGTATCGCATCAAGATGCCATCTGACCACACTTCAGGATCTATGAGAACATGATGAGACCCTTGATTACTGACAATATGGAAGGAGGCGAATGGAGAATTTTGTGCGTGGTGGAATGGGAAGGACGTCATCAAATTGGAGTGAGGAGCAATGGAGGTGATCAGCAACATCAAAAGCAGAAACAGAATTAGCAAAACCTCTGATATAGATGTGAGCTTTATGAGGAGATGAGGAAGAGAACTAATCGGAACAGCAAGCAGTCGACAGGAAGAACTAGTACCAAGAATGTGACAAGGGCGATTATTGTAGTGAGTAGGCAGTGGAACAGACTGTTCAGGCGCAAGTGGTAGCACAGCAGAGGGAGCAACTGCAGGAGCAGAACGTGGAACAGAATGATTTGGAAGATTAGGAATGGTATGGAAGCGGAAGCACTGTAGGAGAACATTTGAGTTTGAATGGCCGAGACATCGGAGGTGAGTTTAGCAAGGGAGTCTGACAAGGATGACAGGGCATCATTGGAATGGCTGACGTTGGAGACTGGTGTGAGCAGGAAGGGGAGGTGACAGCTTGGCGAAGCAGAGAGATAATGGCATCTTTTTTTAAAGCACCAACCACTGAAGAAAATTGGGCATCATTAATGAGAAGCATTGTCTAAGCTACTTTTACACTTCATTGATGAACCCTCTCAGCATCATGCTGTAACAAAGCTCACCGGCCACCGAGAAATGTTTCATGATCGCGATTTTTACTCATTGCTGTAGTTGACTGTGTGTCTATTATGTAGGAACGAATAACTTAGTCAGCGGAATTTTGTGACTAGCATGGACGTTTCAGTCACATGAGCTTGCATTACTTAAAGAATTTATCAGATTCTGATCCATCAATGTATTTTGAATAGTTGCAAGCAATTGCCACTTAAATATGTGGACAAAGAAAATCATTGTAATTAAAGGCTAAAAGAAACTTAAGTGTGAAATTAAAAATACAACCTTTTAAAAGTATGAAATGTAAATATTTTGACATGCTTATCGATTGATTTAATAATTTCATAACAAGTTGAGAAGCGGAAAAAAATTCGGGTGTAAACATTTTGCACCAAACGTTTTCATACTTAATGAGGGGGCATTGCATTTTCCTAGGTTAACAAAAGCCATTGATATTAAATTTACTAGATATTTCTAAATCGCCAGTAAGTTTGTTTCCCTTTCTGATCATTTATCACATCAATTGAGTTTGATTTTGATCGCTTATAATTTATGATTTCATGTATTGCTTCCATTTTGAACTTTCATTTGGAAGGCGCGCATATTCATTTCTAATGAATTTGTTGAATGCCTTACGAGATTCAATATTCGATGCATTTCTAGCTTTATTATTCTGTAAAATTCTTGCTGGTTCGAAAATTCATAAAATGTTTATATGCTTTTTTCTTTTCACAAATCAATGCTTTGCAAGCTGCTTAGGTTAACTATTAAATATATTTATAATGTCTTCTTGTAATTGTTTAACTAAGGTAGATCTATTTTGCTACATATTTACTCCTGAAACATGCAGAAGAGTTTTACAGAAACGATGCAGCATGCTTATCATAAGTATTTTTGCTGCAAGATAAGAATTGGTGCTACATATATAGTTATCTTTTTGCTTGGTGTTTGAAAAAGGGAAGTTTTTTGATTCCTAATGGCTTGCAAGCAATGATCTAGCTAAATCCTAATTTTGCCTTACGAATGTTGCTGCTATATCAAAACAAGAAAAAAGCCAATGATCACAACTTGCCTTCAGCACTAATGCATGTTCCACATAAAGGTGAATTTCTATTTTAAAATTTTTTCACTTATCGCTACTTTTAATTTGAAATATTTTCCTATTTTATTCTTTTTTTTAGAATTTAATGTAAAGTAAAAATCTGAATTGCATTGATTTAATGTATTGCTGATTTATGTGTGGAGCGAAGCTTGAAATAGAAATTCATTGCATTTTAATTTAGCTACTCATCGAAAGCAAAAAAAATACAAAAACTAGACCTTATATTAAAAAATGATAAAATATTTGAAATCTGTATACTAAATTTATATAAAAATAACTCTTTCAGTTCGCGTCTCATAAATTTTTTACATTTTGTAGATCAGTGTTATTATTATAATCTCTTTCATTTCATAACTTGAAGTTGGGAACTTACCAGATTCCTGGGATTCTAAGAGTTTTCATAAAACTACTGAACACTTTGATAGTTCTAACTCCTGCAAGAATACGTCTATAGATCCGAGTACTCCCGTGAATACTTCAACTTGTCTCCTACATTCCTTTCTAAATTTCATGCTTTGCTGCTGCGACATCTATTAGTGTTCTTATTTTTACTATTCTCTATAACTCCCTTGACATGTGCTATGTCATTGTATTCCTGTTTCTAATCAATACTGTTTCTTTAAGCTCGAGTGTACAAGTCGTCCTACTTGGTCTTGCCTGATTCTGCATCAATACTCATGCACATTGTTTCTATCCAACGTCTACCAATTATTCACCATTTTTGGAACCTCTTGTAAATTTGTCGATGTAATCTCCTCTTGCTTTTAGTGCATTGAGATCATTGGTGGAAACGAGGTGGGTTAACTTTTTGTCTAGTCGAGTGGAAGTTTTGTTTTTTAATTCGTGGAATATCTCAAAATTAATTTTGACTGGTTAAATCAAAAAATTTTCCTCAAAAAATTGAAAAATTTAAAATCTAAGCACGTGAAATCCACTTTTGTTTATTTTCTCAATATTTTGATAAATTTTTGGTAGTGACTGAGATTTCCACCGTCATTAAATCAGATAATTTAGGTCATTCAATAGTACTAACATTAATTACTGATTACATGTATGGGTTTTAACACTACATTGAATGATTGAACAGTGTTCTACATGTAACTGTTTTGTGCCATGATGACTAATACATTTAATTTTCCAACTAGTGACTAACTATTAATGTGTGTGGAAGCATATTGTTTTGTCTTTTTTTCGTGGCATGTTGCTCGCTCTTCAAACCCAATCTCAATTGATATCAATCTAAGCTTCCCTGAATAATATTTTGCACTCCCTCAAACATTTTGTCATGATAAGGGATCGAAATCTGTTTGCATATACATTCAAAAACATTGCAATGACTGCTTAGTTTTGAGGATGTCTAAACAGGGACCAAATTCAATAAAAAATCTCAGGAAGAAATTTTTGTGGTGAGATAAATAAACAAATGTATTTGTATTTTTCATGTTTGTATTTACAGTTTTGTTGAAAGTTTCAATGAGCGATGAGGCTTAAACAACAGTCAGACTCAAACCAGTTCTAAACTTATCACCTTTGTCAATTGCTTCAAGTATCTTATATTGGATATTAAAAAATTAATTATATTTTGCAGTGAATAGAATTCAAAATGAAATAGGAGTCATGAATACCAAGTCATCAGGAGCAGCTACGATGCTGCATAGTACAGAATATTTCTTCTTCTTTTTTCTATTCACTTTTTATCAAAGTAATCAATAAATATATATTTTTTGCTTTTGGTAAGTAGAATTGCCTGCCACGGGTGGTAGCAGTTATATTTTCCTGGCAAATAAACTAACGAACTCAACTAAAGCATTCACAATTGAAATTCTCTGAAAAATGATAAACTGATTTAAGTTATGTAAAAAATTGATACATATAGAAAATATCAAAATTTGTATTTTTCTAGAAATATATCTATAATAGCGCTGTTTTGCATCAATCTGAGTTATTTTCTAAATGATATATATATATATATATATATA
>CABFPE010000059.1:1708465-1735479 GCA_900660155.1 Hofstenia miamia | reverse complement strand
TATATATATATATATATATATATATATATATGAACATGCATGGGGCAAATATACAATTCAAATATAATGTGTAGCATAAAGTCTAGTCAGCCAGTATTAGTTTTTGCTGTTGCCTGTTAACTACCGGCCCATCTTGAAATTTTCGGTCAATTCCAAATATGCAGAATCAGACAGGACAAAGAAAGTAGGACGCATTGTACACTGGAGCTTAAGGAAACAGTACTGTTTGCAAAATGGTAGTAAAATGACATAGCACATATCACGGGAGTTATAGAGAATAGAAAGAGTGAGAAAATGATAGACGCCGCAGTACCAAAGATCAAAATTTAGTAAGGAAGATAGAAGATAAGGTGAAGTACTCACGGGAGCAGTAAAATCAATGATGAAATAAGTTTAATGCATACATTCTTTAGTACCCAATTATACATTTAGTATGTTTATATTCCCATGATCCTTCCAATATTTTTGTATCTACTCCTGCAATCTATGAACTATCACCGATATGATATACCTTATATAATTGCAGCATTTAAGAGTAAAGAAGAATTTCACAATTTTGTAAATTTTTCACAGCATTTGTAAGGGAAGTAAATATACAGTCAATCACGAAATTTATAGGAGTTGAACTTCTGAGATAATAAGCTCTTAAGGAATGAAAATCTAGCAACTACAAATTATTATAAAAAATCTTCGAAAACAGATCATCCTGTGCCATTCATTCATAAGTTCATAAATGTCTAGTAGTTCGAATATTTACAAGTTGTTCAAATTATGAAAATTTAGCAAAGAACTTAGATAAATTCATTAATGATCTTATGAAAATAGTTATCCACGGTACAATATTATCAAAATCTACAATATAAATTCAGCATGGTATTGTAAATAAGAAATCGAATGATGTAGAAAAGTAAAGATATTTTGGAGGTTACCTTATACTAAAGAGAATATAAAGACTTAAAAGAAACAACTAAAATTTTTAGAACATAGATGTCATAGTCATTGAAAATTGGTCAAATATTAACATCGACTGCAGCATAAGATATTTTCGTAAACAAAGATAAAGTACAAATTGATTTGTTATCTGGAACTGTTTATATCTACAAATATTGATGAATGCAATTGTTTTATGCATCGGTGAGACCATGCGACATTTAAGAACAGGGATACAAGAACATCTGAGGAGTCATTTTAATTCTGAAATATTTTTAGGTGCATACCAATCTAAAATATGTAATTCAGTGACGTACCCAGGCTAAAACTCCAGGAGGGGCTGACATATTTTTAGGTGGGATATTTGATTAGTGATAATTGCTTCCTGATAATTTTCTGCAAAAATTTAAGACTTGAATATTGGAGTATAATCAAATGTAAAGAAACCAATTTTTTCCTTCCAAACATTAATGAATCATTAATATCAATTTGAGGTAGAGTTCTTCTTCAAGGGCCAAATAAGCCAAATTTTGCTTCTTGAAAACCAGAGGACTTACGGTATGTCATTGTGGAAAGTCTGTTTTTGATAGTGCTAAGCACATTTGAAAAACTCATGAGATTTTCCTTCGAAATGTAAATGGTGCAAGCCAAGCTGTACCAGGTTTGATATATTTCAAGAATTGTGGACCAGCTTGAACATTGTGAAATAGTAACGTTTGGTGCCATAATAAAGTGAAGAAATTAGCCATTTTTCTACTGAGAGCCCTGAAATATGTGTTCCAGTAAATCCTATTAGACTTGATGGTTAACCTTAAGCCGCACAGCGAATATTTTGGGTCTTTTGAAAAATTTTGAAGCGCCTATATATACTTCCTAAACTAATATGATATCTGAAATTTGAAACCACCAGAAGATAAAGGAGTGAATCCTCTTCCTCCTACCATCAAAAACCTATTACTTTACTCACCACATGCCTGAAGGTACGGGTACTATCTACATAAAAAGAAGCAGAACTTTGAATGCAATATCAATTAAAGTTAGAACCTTTGTAGCAAATTAGAATTAGTATAAAACTAATTTTGTGACAGTTGCAAATAACCTATGAGCCTGATAATGACAATATGCATCAAGAATAACGTAAAATTTTGCATCAATTAATTTTTAGCTGTATCTTCAAAATTAGAGTTTTCAGCTTACCTACCACCATTATACAACCTGACAAAAGTGTGTTTCTTAAAAAAGTCTAAATTGGAAAATTAGTGAACAAGGGAAATGACTTCATTGCTTCTTTTACACCATACAATTGTGAGACAATTCCATCAAAAAGGTGAATGTTTTTGCAAAGTTTTTTCCTAAAAATATCATGATATTGGCCAAATGTTCTAGTAGCCATGTTCTAGCACAATAGAATTTGTTGAGCTAAATTTAATAAATCTTTTCCCCAAGGCTTCAATCTCTTCATGGTTCTTATCCATAATTCTATCCATACAAATAGTAAATAATACCCTTACTTACTTGAACTGTTCTAGTCAAAATTTCTAATTTCATTTTGAGTGTCAAGTGTTGTATATTTAGCGTTGGCTGGTCTTGTCTTGGAGATAAAGCATAGTTCCTTCAAATTGATGTAGGAGGGGATCGCCAATCTCTCAGACGGGGCTTAGCGCCTCCGGAGACCCCCTGTGACTACGTTTTTAATGTAATTTAATATATTAATCAAGCCTAATGAAGCAAAATAGTAGAACATATAGCGAAAAAAATTAATTGTTAAATCAGTAATGAATAAACAAAAATACATAAGAAAGCTAAGTACATTTTGAAGAAAAAGAAAACGGCGATGAATAACTTTGAAAATTACACATTCCATTGTCAAAGTGCTTCTATAATAAAACATTTTATAGTATTAATTCTAATATATATATATATATATATATATATATATATATAATTTCTGAATAATTCGCTATAAACTTACAATGTCAAACCCTCCATATATTTTACACATCGCATCCCTCTAAATACATTATTGAAGGCTACTTGCAAATGTTTTTTTTTTAAACATTTACTTTAAAATCAATGTGTTTTGCGTTGGAACAACTATTTTTAAAAATTTAATTAAAGATATTATATTACTACTTTTGCCCTATTTTATGAAAAAAATTTATGGAAAATATTAAATTTTGCTTTCTAAAACATATCCAATATTTTTCTATAAGCATACATCAGCTTATTTAGTAAACAATGTGAAAGAATCAAAGTCAAAATATTTGAGAAAATTTAAATGTTCAATGATAGAAAGCAATAATCCGTTGTTGTTAACATTTACACATTGTTAAAATAATGGGTCACTGCCTGCTAAGTGATTGTGAACATTCGATAAAGTGGCGAGGTAAACATTTGATACGATTTTCATGTTCACTTAAGCAACTAACCAATTTAAAATTTGGATCAACGAGGCAATTACAAAATCTCCATCATAGAAGTAGGTGTTTGTGTAGAACTATAACTTTTCTGAAATATAATGTTCTTATTAAAGAGGGGGGAATTGGTTTATTTTGCTTGAAATATCCTGAAGTAAAAAATTTCTTTCTTCAACTTTCGTAAGAACAGCAATTGCTTAACCCTATTAGCACCGGAGTATTTCTGACATGTCAAAACCGGACAGAAGCTCGAATTGTTTAAATAGTCAAACATACTTAAAAATAGGGAGAAATGATGAAATTCATTAGATGAAATATTTTTTGAAGATTTGGAATAAAATAATGCTGACTATGCACTTTTGAAAAAATATACTCCTACCAGAATCAGACAGAAGACAAAAGTAACATCAACTGTTGCATAAAATTCAAATTATCTTTTCATCAAAAAATATATACCAAGTAGATATTAATGTAAGCTACAAATGTTCTTACAAACAGTTAATAAATAAGCATCATAAATACTAACCACTAGCGCTTGTATTAGGGCAGCTCTAAATAAACAAACATTTTTGAACAGAAGAAATTATTATATGCTGGAAAACATTGATTCATAAAATTTTCTTTTATATTCCTGCTGTCAATATATTTAGAAAAATTCAAACAGTTTTGGATCTTGAGCTAGCTTTGTTCAGTCAGGTAATGCAGAAGTGTAATGACAAAAGTTTCCGGAGCTTCTGTCCGGTGTTAATAGGATTAAAAGGCTGGTCAAACTACCGTCACAACATATTTTCAAGTGTAGTGATGTTATTTGTAATAGCAATCCTTCATAAATTTGAAAAACAGTGGGAAATATATTTTTTATCTTGTGTAGCAAGAAAGAAAGGCTCGAATTTAAATTGGTGACTTTGAATAATGATAAACAAGATGTTCACCAAATAGAACATAAGCAGTAATCGCAGTTTCCTCAACATTAATATCTTATTGCAAAGGGTCGAATTGCTTGAAGTCTTTAGGGTTGCAAGAAGCCTTAGGTTCCTAAAGCGGATGTAAATGAATAGCAACACAGACAATAAAGCAGCGCGTTTTATTAATACAAAATTAAATCTAATTACTTCGGCGTCGAAAAGTCTAACTCGTTATTGCTACGTGATTACTGGCATTATCAGTGATCATTTAATGCTTCAGTACGCAATTTACGACATTTTAGAACTCAACAGCTTTGATTGCAGGCCTCAACAGACAGATAGTTGCAAAGCTTACATGAAAACTATAACATTGGTTTGTTTAACGATTAGTACCATAAAATCACACCACTATGGTATTTATTAATTCGAGTTGTGAAATAAAGCTAATTCCAAATAATTTGATGATCTTTTGAACACATGATTTGTGTCTTCATTAATATAAAACAACTTATTTGCAAAGAGTTAATTCAATTCATTGAATAATTGTTTTCTGAATTAACTAATATGTCATGTTGTTCTGTATATTAACATGCTTTCGCATTGTTTCTTGATAGATAAGAACCAGTGCTTTGCAATCAAATTGTCCAATCTTTAAAAAAATGTCAAATTTTCAAATCAAATTTTGAAAAATTCCAGAATTCGAATTTCGAACCAAATTTTTGGCTAATCATTTACACATTAACAATTTATTTAATTTTTCCGATGTTATTTTATGGTAAAATTAAATTTAAAAAATTGAAAAGGATTGTATCCAATGTAACCTCAAGCAACCTATTGTGAATTTACCCCTCTTCTGCATGAGTATTCAAAGGCAAGTAAAAATATTTAAATGCAGATTTTAGATGCTCTAGCAAACATCTAAAAATTTACAAACTAATTATGCTACTATTATACAGAATGAACAATAGAGTGCAGCTTAAGCAGTGTGAAAATCTTTTTGGTAGTTTTTGCTGTAGTTAACCCCAAAAATACTTCACACGTACAACGGTTACAATTCCTAAACAACATCATCCCTTTGCAGGGGTCATTTCTGTCAAATGTGCTGTTTCATGATTTCAAATTGATTTAGCAGGAATATCTGCTGCAGGTGAAATTCTGAAAATGAAAAGGGTCAACCTTGTTTCCAATCATTGTCAAGAGCCCACTTAGCGTAAATTTTTTTTATTATGCTTCAAATCTGTGCCTCCATTCTGCCATAGAATAGTTAAATCAAATTAGAAATGCTACATAATTATCTAAGCATATAATTGCAAAGACCTTCATTTTGCATAGTGTTGACAAATCTCAACAAACTTATTTTAGCTAATGACAAAAGTGTGAGATACTATTTATAAACAGTTATTTAACAAACAATAAATTTCGAAAGTATCTTTTTATCCCATATTTTTTTATAAGGAGCTGCTTGATTTCAACGTTATGATAGCTATGGTTGAATATCTAATTCTGAGGTTATCACTGAAACACGGCGAAATTTTTGTAGAAATTCAGCTTCTGCTGCTACAGCGTGCATTTATAGCAACATCTAATCAGCTAATACTTTGTATGATAAGTATTTGTTGTCTATTGTATTTGCAGATAATTGCACATGAGTAATTAGAATTCTTCAATGTGTTGTCATATGGCAACACAATGCAGAAGATGGTTAAGGTCAACAAACGTCTTAATCAAACAATTTTCTCCAATCTTTTTAGGAAATTTTGGAGTCTGGGTATTTGGACACATCTCAACTTCTTTGTTTTCTGTCTCTACATGCCATCAAAGTCCCGTCCGGACTCACTATGCACAAAGTCACAAGTCGTAGCGCTGTTGGATAAAATGAAAGACGAGCCATTTCTTTGTCCAGTGATGCTTTCAGATTTGAGGTATCGACATTATTTAGTGGGTCATGCGTGACTAAAAATTTCTATAGAAACCATAGGGTTAATTACAATCCCTAGCTAGATATTGTTAACAAAAACATCCGACAGGCATTAATAATGGCTTTTTAATTCATTAATTGCTACATGTCTAATGAATATGCATTTTTATGCATGTAAAAATAATCTTTAAGAAACATTAATCTTAAAATCAAATTTTCAAACTTTCAAATTTTAAATCAAACTTTGAATTAAATATATTCAAATTTTCAAATCAAATCTTGAGATCTATTCAAATTTTAAACTTCATTTTCCTCAAACTTTGAAAGCACTGATAAATACAAACTCCTAATATTGCCCCTGTTATCAGTAAAAAAATTGTTTATGTAGCAATGTATACTGCGCCTATCATAGCACTGATATTTTCATTTCAAATTGTGTACAAAGGTTCAATACCTTTGTAGCAATGGTTAAACTGTTGATATCAAACTCAAAAATCGTCTTTTCACACAGTACTTCCGTATTTTCAGTTTTGGTGACAATTCTATTCACCAATTGCGCACAGACATTAGAAGAAAAGAAGTTGAATTTCCCGTAGATATCTGTTCCAAAGACCATATCACGTTAACTGTAAAATGTCTTACGATTTCCATGATAATTGTTTAAAATCGGGCTAAAACGTATGCTTATGAACAATATTCCCTGAGATATACTCTTTGAAGTTAGTCAATGCCAAAATTAGACTTTGTGAAAGAGATATAAGTGCATTACAAATTAAATACCTATATTTTCACATTTTCATATAAAAAATTCGCCCACCAACTCGGAAGGGCAAATCCAACCTTTATACAATATTCATGTATTTACTTCCAATTTCAAAAAAAAATTAACTACTCTCAAATTCATTTTTTCCGTATTCTTTGCCAAAGTTTCAATTTTTCATTTTAGAACTCAAACACTGCACTCAAACCGCATCTCTGTCCGATTATCTTGAATAAATTATTCTAATTTCAGCGTCTTTCACATGCGTATTAGAAGTGTACCTGTTTGTGACATATATCATAACCAATTACTGTTTCAAGTCTTGTATAAATTATGAAATCCATGTACTCTACACTTGAATTCAAGGGTTATTCCTCTGCTGAATTTATCTGATTTCTAAATATTTAGCATTCTTCGAACATCTAATTCTACAAGGAAAATTCATTAATTTGATGTAATTTATATTCTTACATATACTACTTTCAATTGAAAACATTTTCTATTTTGTAGCAAAATATCTATCTTGAAAACAGGCATTGCTTGAATGATAATAAAATGGATGGTAAATTGAAGCGTTGCTCTAACTATCTGGGATGTACGATGCATTAATTTCCAATTCTCAATACCTTGAATTGACACTCGACTGCAATGTATTACATTTGATACATTGATATATATATATATATATCCGAAGTCAACTAAATAAACAACAGCTTAAGCAGACAGTGCTCCTTGATGGTCAGTTCGAGAGACTGTGAAGTGTAAGCTAAATCAAGTGAAGATTTTAATAGATAATTGGTTTCTTTACAACCTCTGGTAAGAAACAAAAGTATATGAGGAAAAAATGACCAATTATAGGAACGAAATATTATCTCTCAACCTCTATTATAAATATACAAAATAATATACTGAAAAATCAATATACAAAACGATATCGATAAAATATACGAATATAGGATATACGAAAAATCTGATATAAGTTAATCCCTAGGTAGAGGTATGTCTACATATAGTGTTGTTCTCAGGTGTGTTTCGGGGAGGGGGGGGGTGCTTGAAATAATAATTTTAAAAATGATCTTTTTCATTTGCAAAATATCTTTTGCCTTAATATATTATAAAATAAACTTGTTTAACAGTGGTTTTAATAATAACTTTAATAAAATTTGTTAATAATCTTTATTAAAATCAGGGATTTCATTATTGCTTGTCCGCTTCCTGGATGTAGCTACCCAGGCGCGTATGCAGGATTTCTTGATGGGAAAGTTTGAAAATATTGAAAAAATTAATTATAATTCTCAAATTTTTTGCCGAAAATTTTTGATTTATCTAAACAAAGAAAATTTTGAACCACTGACGAGGGGACATTCCACCATAGTCCATGCCCTTCTGGAATCTGCTGTCAAACCTGGATCTTTATTTATTTTTTGAAGACTACTGCTTAATTTACATGTATAAATATAAACCTAAACGAATGACAATGAAAGCCTTTTAAATTGGAAGAATAACATAATTGAACATTTTTAATAACATTTTGTATACTTATCAAAGCTGATTGCTGGAATAAAAATTGAATTGGACAAATAGTTAAAAAAGGTTGATTTTATAAAGTACTTTATCCGCAGTGTACTCGGACTCCAGTCCTGCTTAATTTATGAAAAAATTTCAAATTTGGCACATAGCTTTATCTTCAGAACAATACAGTTCTTCAAATTTAAATTGAACAAAGTACAAAACAAATGTGTGTATTCCATATGTACTATCTACTCTGTCATTTTCTTGAAGTCGCAGTAAGACAAATGCTAGCAGTATTTGTCATAAAATATTCCTATATTCATGATTTTTAGAAAATGATATAACAACCAAATTAGTCTATTTTGATAACAAAAGACATTTGATAAATATTGATTAATGTTTTGTATGTGATTGCATTCAATAATTTTGCCTATCATTGAAATCAATTTTTCATGAATATCAGAATATTGCTTTTGCAATTATGTCATACTAAAAAACATCCAAACTACACTTTTTTAGCAACGGCGTGTTTTAAGTAATGCAGCAATCCAATTTTCATATTTCTTGAAAAAGGAAAACTGTAGCAATGCGAACAATAGACTGATGATAATGAGAAAGCATACAAAAAAACATGTAAGCTTTGAGGAAATTTTTACTACTTCTAAAAATTGTTGTACCGCAACAACACAACAACATTTAAATAACTGTAGCAGTAATTTTCTTAAAACTACAAATATCCCACAAATATCAAGATATTTGTATTTTATGTCTTTGCTTTTGACTTCGGCATTTCTATATATTTCCTAATGGTAGAGCCATCGGTTCATTCTGCTTATTACAANTATTGCTTGTCCGCTTCCTCCAATTTGAAAAGTGGCGCCTGTCCCTCGCCTTCGCGCGCACGGCTCTGGATGTAGCTACCCAGGCGCGTATGCAGGATTTCTTGATGGGAAAGTTTGAAAATATTGAAAAAATTAATTATAATTCTCAAATTTTTTGCCGAAAATTTTTGATTTATCTAAACAAAGAAAATTTTGAACCACTGACGAGGGGACATTCCACCATAGTCCATGCCCTTCTGGAATCTGCTGTCAAACCTGGATCTTTATTTATTTTTTGAAGACTACTGCTTAATTTACATGTATAAATATAAACCTAAACGAATGACAATGAAAGCCTTTTAAATTGGAAGAATAACATAATTGAACATTTTTAATAACATTTTGTATACTTATCAAAGCTGATTGCTGGAATAAAAATTGAATTGGACAAATAGTTAAAAAAGGTTGATTTTATAAAGTACTTTATCCGCAGTGTACTCGGACTCCAGTCCTGCTTAATTTATGAAAAAATTTCAAATTTGGCACATAGCTTTATCTTCAGAACAATACAGTTCTTCAAATTTAAATTGAACAAAGTACAAAACAAATGTGTGTATTCCATATGTACTATCTACTCTGTCATTTTCTTGAAGTCGCAGTAAGACAAATGCTAGCAGTATTTGTCATAAAATATTCCTATATTCATGATTTTTAGAAAATGATATAACAACCAAATTAGTCTATTTTGATAACAAAAGACATTTGATAAATATTGATTAATGTTTTGTATGTGATTGCATTCAATAATTTTGCCTATCATTGAAATCAATTTTTCATGAATATCAGAATATTGCTTTTGCAATTATGTCATACTAAAAAACATCCAAACTACACTTTTTTAGCAACGGCGTGTTTTAAGTAATGCAGCAATCCAATTTTCATATTTCTTGAAAAAGGAAAACTGTAGCAATGCGAACAATAGACTGATGATAATGAGAAAGCATACAAAAAAACATGTAAGCTTTGAGGAAATTTTTACTACTTCTAAAAATTGTTGTACCGCAACAACACAACAACATTTAAATAACTGTAGCAGTAATTTTCTTAAAACTACAAATATCCCACAAATATCAAGATATTTGTATTTTATGTCTTTGCTTTTGACTTCGGCATTTCTATATATTTCCTAATGGTAGAGCCATCGGTTCATTCTGCTTATTACAATATAATAATTTCTAATGTAAATATAACTTGCAATTAGAGAAAATGGGTTCATATATAATGAATTCTGTATTTTCTTCCACTTCTACATGAAAAATCTAGCCTTTGTAAATGTATTAAATAAAGAAAAACGCGAAACAGAGGAAGTTTATGAATTTTATTTGTTTGAATGGACAAACAACTTTGCTAGAAACATAGAATGCTGAGTTCGTCAATCTATGTGTATATATATATATATATATATATCTTATATTCTAAAAAGTAATTCAATGAAAACATAACTTGAATGCTTAATAAAAAGTATTCATTAATTGATCATTTTTGTTGAAAAAATATTCAATAACTATTTTTGATTAATTATCTTAAATATAGAGTTATGCTGTATACACTCATTGAAAAACATATTTTCAAATACTATTTATAGTAACATATTTTTTTGTATTTCCTTCTAGAAGTTTGCATTTTCATAGCCTCATTCCTAAGCATATGGTGGAGTGATGTTTGCGTATCTTTTACTATATAGGAATAATGTATAAACAAATTTTTTTAATTATTCTTATTTTAATATGAAAATATTGAGAAGCGTTCCGCAATTGGAAATAAAAAGAAAAATCTGAAAATACCTGTTTAATAGAAGGCATACCCTATCACTAAACATTAACAAAAACAATCTTCTAAGTGATCTATTTATATTTATCTAAGAAGCAAACTAATGACTAACACTAAGCTTCTCGCCATAAATTTATTAAAATCAATGACGTCACGAGCTCTGAATTTGCCTTACATTGGGTTGGATGATCTAGCTACAGAAACAGAAATAACAGATTAGCTGTTGCTCCAAAGTGGTTTCCCCCCCCCCGAATCTCTGAAAATTGACGTGTGGAAAATTGACGGTTTTTTAAAAAGTTGAAATTTCATTTGAAAAAAAGTTAATATTTAACTAGTATTCTGACATAGAAAATTTTTTAGAACAAATGATCAATATTATATGTGAGCAGTTTCACCAATATATGTACTAATATCCCAAGATTTCCAAACTTTTAATAGACTTAGGGAGAATTGTTTGGAAATAGGAACAAAACGCTTTATATTATAAAGACGCGCTTGGTAGGTTAGGGTTAACACGGTTGTGAATAATTAATTAAAGAACTAATCACATTACGTTTTCTTATATTTACATTCCAGGGAGAGGCAAGAAAAGATTACTCTACCTACAAAATCAAGTCATCATTATCTACCTAGGAGTTAGTATTATTGTACATATATTTGAAGGACGTTTTATAATGCTGTTTGCAGTTTATTTGTGCGGGAAGTATATGGCAATATTTCCCATATCAGACGTCTTTTATTAGCACATGTAGTAAAAACTCATATTTTGCATTGAAATTCGTTTTTGATAATGTTTTAAAATATGTTTTAAAATTAAATTTCGCTGACCTATTTTTATAAGCACAAGCTCTATAAAGAATGCGTATGTACTTTAAAAAGAATTCTTATTATACTTTGATTTTAAACACATTATTTTGATGAGATTTCTACATGGTTTCAGGTCAAATTATTAAGAGTAATTGGACGTTGTATAAATTGACATTTCGTTACCAGACATTCTTAGCAATGACATTTGCAGATAGATTTACTTTTAAATTTGAAATTAGACCAGCTGTTTCTTAAATTACCTTTATCTAACGTATCACTTAAACCATTGTATGCTAAGGCACCATTGTCAAATATGAATTTATAACAAAGAATGCATTATTCGTGTGTACCTGAATGATATTTAATATATTTTTAATATATTCTTATAAAGTAAAAAATTATTGTTTGACAAAACATGAAAAAATTGATTGCAAGTACTGACCTTCAACCTCTTTTAGAATATTTTAAATGCAGCTAAATCATTGTGCATTTCCATTTTTCTTTCAGCAATTTAATGTTCCAAAATTTATATATGAAGAATAAGAAATTGCACAAAATAAAACTTGTAAATGTAGTGATAATAATTGTGATACTTTGATTTGATATTGATCAATGTACAAAAGTACATTGAAAAAGCAGATCAAACGACATGTAGTAACAATTACAATAAATATGAGATAGAAATATGTGTACAAAATATTTTTTGAAAAGGATTATCAATTCAAAAATATTAAAGAAGGGCATGTGATGGATTCTATTGTAAGCACCAAATATAAAGCAAAAATATTTGCATTTTGATTCCCTAGAAAAAATAAACATAGAAATGGAGCTTGAATTAAATTTTAGTACACAAGATAAAAAATTATTTCCATAATTTTGCAATAGAGGATACATTAAGTGAATTACCTCGAGATTTTAGGATCACTTTGTATATATAACTTTAAAATGACATCAATTTAAACTAATAATTTAAACTAAAAATTAAGTCAAAGCAAAAATTGAAATCTGCCCATTTCACTTGCAGGGATATAATTTTAATATAATTCCAAACATTATTGTGTTTCTGACAAAATATTTCATTGAATTGACAGAATACCAAAAACTTTGTTTTAGAAAGAATTAAAGACTTATTTTGCTTAAAATGTGCTATCTGCTAGAAAAATTCTCAAATGGTAATTAAAATATAAACCGTTATTAAATTACAAAAACTTAATTTATTATCTGTTAAGCTAATTTTGGAATTGTCCATCAGAAAATCACATATTTTGAAAGTAAGACGCCATTTAATAAATGACCTTCTTTTGACCCTAGAGTCATGACCAGCACCTATACATTATTATGCATTTTATAAAAGATTATAGCCTTGGCCATCAAGTTTCAACGCAATTGTAAAGCGTTGAATATAGATGAGCCTAAAGAACATCAGGTACTGAAAGACTAATTAACATTGTAGGATTTAAAAATCATTCATATATAGTATAATCAGGTATATATTTTATCTTGAAATAATTTTAGGGGAGCATAACTACTCCCAGCTGCCCCTTCTTTAACTGAATTATAACATTAATTTAAGCTTTAGATTACGAAACAAGTTGAATATTAATATCAAAAATGCAAATAATTGAAAGAAATGCAATTCTTTTGACAAAAATTAATGGCACATCAATATAATTTTGCCAAATATATAATTTTTAAAGTTTATGAAATTTTTTTGAGTTATATTTTTATTTGGATGCACAATAATATATATATATATATATATAGTATATATATGGTAATGAAAATTATATATATATATATACATATATATATATATATATACATATATATAATATTCTTATTTAAATGTAATATTAGAAAGCATTAAACAAATGGAGTAAGTATACCACGATCCTTATAAATTTTGATGATTCGACTACTGTTGATTTTGGAATCTTTAGGTTTTCAGACAAAGGGCGTGACGATGCTCTTTCTCTGTGATGTTTGATTTAAGGTGCTCTTATTGCGTTTGGGATAGTTTTCGGCATTATGTATAGAGAAAAACCACTTTAATATAGTATAAAAGCTTACAAGTTACAATTGAAACCTATATTGGACATGTACACAATAATAATTTTACGAGAATGATCAATTTCAATGAGTGCCTCAACTTCAATTTCCGTGTTTAAATAATGTTTAAAATACAAAACGTTGAATACAGGATGATAAATTTAGGTATTGCAAAGAAAAGAAGTTCTAAATTGTTGATTTAGATGTAAAATAGCATTATTCACGTAAACTTTAATATTCCATTTATTTCTTCTATGTATTAATGTAATTTTGCACTGACAGTTGAAGCTGCCCCAACTTCAATTTCCGGTACTGTATATATAATATTTTTATTGAGATGTAATAATAGAAAGCATTAAAAAAAATTAAACTAAGTTGTCAACATCACACATCTGCATGTACAAAGATGCTACAGAAACTGTTCGATAGACCAAATCTTAGACTTCAAAGAATGTTCTCTTTTAGGCAAACTCGCCACTAAAGGAAATATTTCCAATTTTCTTTTATTAAAAGTCTCCTGTTCAAAGCACTTCTTCACATTGATATACTGAAATTGTGGATGAACTAAATATTCCCAACATAATTCCCTCTTTTCTTTTTTAAGCCTCCGCCTGGCATTTGCAAACCAAGTTGAAACCTGCGTGATTGACATTTTTGTGACGAGTGACAACATGGCTTTCTCGCTTTTTGTTGGATAAGGATTTAGAATATGTTGTTCCATCCATACTCTAAGAGGGTGGGTGTTTTCTTTTAAGTGCTGGGAAGCTTCCACATATTTATTAGTCACTACACTTGAGGGAACAGAGTAAGCTCTAAAATTTAGATTATTAAAACTTTTGCAGGAATTTATTAATTAAAAAACATCGTAGAAATATTACTAGCCTCAAGTTTTCTGTGAGATTTCATTATCTGCTGAGGAATAAAAGTTATATATTAAGAATGAGCTGACTGAAATAGTTTTTCTGGACATAAGAAGGTATTTTAAATATCAGAAACAGAATGGGTCGCACTGAGTTACCACTTTTACTCGAAACCTACGTTTTCAAAGAACAACTAAACTGATGTAGCCTTACTATTTTACATTTCAAGAATATCTTAAATTGTACTTTAATAATACGTATGCAAATTCAATAATACTTTATAGGTAGTATAGTGCATTTACATGTATATTTTCAATAGTTATATTTGCCAAATAATTTTTGCTACTAAAATTATAGATGTGAATTAAAATGTTATCAATAATATTGATCAATTATGTTTGTATCATCATGAAATAACGAATGTATTATTCTATGGAAATTCTGATTTGAAATTATATAAATTGCTGAATTTTCTTTATTATATGAGGGGATGTGATAAACCACGGACTGAGAAAAATTCTAATACATTAACTTTAATTTAAAAAAATTCAAATTGGGAACGGTAAACGCAGTTAAACAAAAACCGAAATTCATAAACAAAATCTGTGTTAATCGACCACAATCGTCATATGTGTTATTCTCGGCCTATTATAGCTCGTATGTGACTTAACACCAATAAATAATTTCTTTAGGTGATAGCAATTACCAATATTCTAGAAACGTTTAGAAAAATATCATAGTTTTTCTAAATAAAGTGATCTACCAGATTATTTACTTACCAAATATCATTTATTAAAGTCTGCATCAAATTTATTCAGCTGTTTCAATATTTATTAATATTTCATTTCACTGAATATTGTGTATTGTATTTAGTAATTCCACTTCAAGTGTTTTTGATATTGCGAGTTTATTGTTTGGAAAACAAAATTATTTCAATAACGATCCTGAGATTCTCTGAAAGACTGTAATTAACAGTCGTATTAAAAAATTCTTGGATTTAAGCTTAATCAATATACAATTCTATTATATAAAAGTTAAAAAAAAGTTACTTAAATTTTAGACAAATTTATAGCATATGTACATAAAGTGAAAATGTCAATTATAATACTCAAGAAAGATCAGATCCGTTTTTCCGTATGCAATACACATGTACATGTGTACTGGTGGAACAATAATCTGTTATCTGTTAAATATTTTAAATACATGTCTTCATTTAAGGAAAAATTAGAGCAATGTCTGAAAATGATTTATATTACAATTAGTGTGATTTTAATCAATCTAAGAAAATGAATTTTTTACAAATTATTTATATAATGTCAAAAGACTTCATTTATTGCAAATTATCCCACATAAACATAGCACAGCCTTTGTTTTTATTAAAAGATTTTCAGTGTACTTTTATCCTACCTTTGGACGTTGACAATCCGCTTTTGACAACACAACTGGCAATCAAGTGAATTTCCCAAATTCGTTTTCATCCTAAAGTATATGTGAAAATGCAGTTGAAAATGTATATGACCTGTTATAGTTTTATTTAAATATCTTTAAATTAAATTCTATATTAATCGTTGAAATGCATTGCAAAACGAGACATTGAATTTAGCAAAATTTCTTTTTATATAATACCTAAAAGTAGGGGACGAAAGTTTCAAAATAAACAAATGACTTTTTATCGTTTTGCTGCATGTTTGGACTTTCAATTCAAGAATCTATTAATTTAAATGGATCTATGTCGGCATATGAAAACGTGTGATGAATAAACAGTGAAGACAAAGCATAATTAATGTGATTTAGTGTTTGTCTTCACGTGGTTAACAAATGTTTCCACAGCCATTCAATTATGTCAAACCACTTCAAAGTTCTATTGGGAATAGCTTCACGTATAAAAGCAAAATAAGCAATCATTAATTAGGGTGATACTTTTTCTCATTATGGTTTTGATATGATGTAAATTGAAATATTGGAAAAATTTACATCTTTAACATTGAAATCACTATACCAAAATATCTGATATATTTTGACTTGATTGTAAATAATAAACACTGCAAGGGCTTTAAAAGAGCAGTCAAAGAAGTTTATGCATCAATTAAATGAACCTCGAGTAAATTTAGAACTTCAATATATAAAACAGTTGAAATATTTAGCATAAAATTTTAAAATAACGTTTTATCCGATGTGTATGCGTGTAAGATAATCTCCTTCATCACGAAGGACTTGTAAACATCTAGTTTACTTCTAATTATTTAAAAACTTCAACTTACGTAAATCATTCATGAATGTTCTAAAGAAAATTTCAATTCGCAGGTTGTAAGTATGTTTTGAAATGCTGAATGAATGTTTGAATCTACCAATTAACGTTTTATATGATTGCTTAATCTTAATTCATTGGTTGATACCATTATGAAAGTTTAATTCTATAAATAACTGCTAATTATTATATTTTTCTTTCACCATAGAAATAAAATAGTAGAATCCCATAAACAGATTTTCGTTGCTCAAAATATCTTCCTGTCATTTTATTGAAAATATTAGAAACGATAAATAAATGTCCAATAAGAGGCACATCCTGCGGGCATCCGATATGAACAAGCGCTGTTTAGAAAATGAATGTTGAACTAAAGTAAAGCATGGGATGAACCGACTTGGTTAGAGGTTTTGCAAAAATGGGCAGAATTTTCAAAAAAAATGATCGCAAATTAACCCAAATGTAGTGAAGACTATACAATTATAAACTGTGTAGAAAAATATAGTTTGCATTTTTAAATTCTTAAGGCATTTATGGGTTGTTTAGAGAAAAAAATTTTTATTTAATATTTATTGACGTAAAAGAAAAAACATTTACAGTGGTGGACAAAAGTTTTCGTTCCTCAATAATTATTAATGAATAAATAAGACTAAAGTGTTAATAATTGTTAAGAATGTTACGTTGCAGTGCTTTGATCCATCTCATTAAAAACATTAGTAATTCGCCTAAGCAACGATTCATAAATCTTGTTTATTGCAAGGTGTCTATTTTGTACCATTCTTTCTCGTCTATTGAAGCTGAGTTTCTGAGGATTACAGGGTGTTTTAACGTCTTCCAAAGTTTCTCAATTATCGATAGTCAGGGCTTTGAGAAAGATGAAGTTAAAGTAATCCAAGAATGTGGATGTCGTTCGTGCTGCGCGATACCCTGCCTTACTTTATTGAAAAAGCACTGATGGGCTTCTGTACAGTTGAGCGATCTCATTGGAAATTATTCGCTGGTATTCAAAGTATTTAGAAAGCCAGGACATCTAACTATAGTTATATATCCATCACCCGGCTTACTACGCAAACCTTTATGGATGAACATGATATATTCTTTGTTGATAAAATTCAATCTTTGATACATCCAATAAGACACCTTTTCAAATCCCAAACAACCCACTTCAATTTGTTACGACAAAATGAAACTCTTTTTTTGAATATGAACTACATTTTAGGCTCTGGCACAAATTCTTTCATGCAATCCATTGCGGGGTAACTCTTTCAACCCGGATGGTACATATATGTACCAATTAACTTCTTTTGTCCCATATAATAGTAATCATCATAAACTTTATAAAACAACTTTACATTATATGTTTTAGCCATCTAGAATCTAAAAATAATAATAATTACAGAAAAAAAATTTCGGGTTGAAAGGGTTAACTAACATCTGATTGAATTATCGGATAAATTTGAGACAATTGAAGCTTCTATTTTTAGTTATCTTGGGGTCGCAAAATGATTGCATGAAGATACTGTAACTAAGACCTTTCCTCTCGTTTTGTGGGCACTTTGGACGGCCATATTTTGGTTATATTTTGTGGCCTTCTTTGTTTTTCGGTAAAATCTCCTTATTTCTCCGTAAAATGTATGCCAATGATCGCTTTAAACTGTTGAGAACATCGCATATACTAAACCATGAAGTTTTCTCAGTCCAAGTTCAATTTCATATTTTTGACAGAAACGGGAATTCGGGGCATTTTAATCAAAAAACTACCAAACCAATGCGTCTGTGACTTCAACAACGACAGGTATCATTAGCTGCTTAAAATTTAAATCATCTATGTTACAAGGTTGCAAAGAGATATTGCTTCAAAAATGTACTAAATATTTCTGTTATATATTTGATTTAATAGTCTGTCCAAAGATCTTTTTCCAAATATGTATATATATATATTTATATTTGAATAGTGAATATAAAATATATTTAACTTGCTAATGTCTTTTTGTTTGTTCATTAAAGGTCTTTCAAAGTATTTAATTGAATGCAATTATTCATACATCGGCGAGACCAGACGACATTTAAGCACGAGAATGGAAGAACATATGTGAAGTCATCTTAATTCAGAAATATTTTTACGTGCACACCCACCAAAACGAAACTATTTTAAAATAATTATTAAATATCAAGAAACAAAAATAGCGGAAAATATTTTGAAAAAGAAGGAAAAAATAGACATTAATTATTAATTATCTTGAAAATGACAATTATAATGTCGAAATGCGTTGATAATAAAAGATTTTATACTCATTATGCAAACATATTTAGTCTTAAGAATCTTTCATGTTCATATATATATATATATATATATACAAGGTGACCCATAACTTACTACGTTTCAAATCAATGTCCCCTACGTTTCAAAAATCCTAACAAAAATTAAACAACATCAAAATTATGTTCTATATAGAATATGTGAAGTAAATAAAATAAATAAGTAAACAAATACTAGTTATTTATCTTATGGATCGACTTGCAAACCGCCAATATCGATACAAAGTTGAAAACACCTGAATGTGCGCTGTGGATTTTGCGTAGAACATCAATTTCGATTTCATTAAGTCCAACTGCTTGTTTAAGTTCCTGCGTATTATGAGTGGTTGACTACTGTAACTTTTGCTTAATGATAATCTGGACTCCTTTGGTGNTAGTTATTTATCTTATGGATCGACTTGCAAACCGCCAATATCGATACAAAGTTGAAAACACCTGAATGTGCGCTGTGGATTTTGCGTAGAACATCAATTTCGATTTCATTAAGTCCAACTGCTTGTTTAAGTTCCTGCGTATTATGAGTGGTTGACTACTGTAACTTTTGCTTAATGATAATCTGGACTCCTTTGGTGGGCCCTGCTGTGGGGCCGAATTTGCCAACCCACCTGTCTGGAAACTGTTGATTAAGAAAGGCACGTGTTGTAAGAGCTATATGGGCTGGTGCTTCATCTTGCTGAAAATGACATAGGTGTGCGATACCACGTCGTGTAGTTCGGGTGAAAAATTTTCAGTGAGTTCAGTGAGCTGTCTGTAGTGAGCTGCATCCAAGCGACCTTCAATGAAATAACTCACTAATTCCATGATTGGTTTGAAATGTAGTAACTTTTGCGCCACCCTGTATATATATATATATATATATATATATTTGAATTAACTTAACAATATTTACCACGTCTTTTAATAACTAATGGGCAATTTTCTTGAAATTTATTTTTCCAACGTGGCATTTTCAAATTTGACTGAATATTTTTCATTTTAATTGAATAGGGAAGCTGGTTTTCATGAAATATGTATAATAATGGAAGGCAATGAACACTGAAGTTGCATTATCATATTGAGAGGAGTTCAACAAATATCCAAGGAAATAAATATTGGTGATCGTATTTTTTTTTGAAAGAAACTATTTTGTTGGAAGCGGCGTAAAAGCCAGGGATGACAGAATATATTTCAAGTCGCCAATTTCAAACAGAGCCAATTGCTTCCTTAGGTGAATTGGCGCAGAAGTATAATGACAAATCTCAGTGAAGTTTGCAGGATTCTTACATAAGATTTAGAAGTGAAAAGTCAGTTGCCAATGGGTCCTCATCAACTCTCAACCAAAACAAATGCGACTTAAAAATCTATTGTTCCAACTTGATTAAGCAGTGATGAGCTGTCTCAAGGAAACTGAACAAATATTGAGGAGAAATTGTTTTATTGTGGACCCACTGTCAACCAGCAATTAAGCGTAGGTGACACCAGGTTTCTTGTCAGATAATGACTCGAACCAACCAAGTTTATATGTATATAATAATTTGATCATTTTCCATTGTTATTTAATAAATATTATCCATTAGTTTTTTATTTTATTCCAAGATTCAGTTTAGATTTATATTTATGGATTTCATTTTTTACTTCATAAATTTTTAGCATACCCAACATTGATTCAGCAAAATAGGCCGAATTGTGGTAAATTAAATGCGCCGAGCACAATGTTTCCTGGGTCCAACCGAACAGCATTTGGACAATATTTTCACCCCCATGTCCTTCTAGTATTGAACAAAAAACGAAAAATTTTAATATGTGCTTACAATTCAAATGGAAAAAATTATGTGATTTTAATGATTTTAATAATTTTACTATTTTATAAAATTATTTAATTGCATTTTTCAATATTACCTAATACTGGGATCTCGCTCTTTCCCAATCCCATCCAAAGAGGCCTTAAAATACAGAAATATAACTTGTCTGCTTATAAAACTTGTAGACAAAAAGGTTTATAATTTAACAGGAGGAAATTTATTTTTGAGAGCGTTAGTAGTTAAAGCAAATTTATTTGCTTTCTTTAGGAATTACATATAGCATAGAAATGTAGAATTTTGTGACAGTTATTTGGCTATGAATTACAATTGCTGCTTCACCTTGCAATTGGGGAATTTCAGCTCACATCTGTTGTTATAATTTACTTTTCCAAAGAGCTGTAGACATCCATTCCAAAATTTAGCAGGAACGGATGCGAGATATTTTATTATAAACGCTGGAAAAATTTAAATTCAGCGTCGTATATAATAGCTAAGTGAGTTGACAACCAATAAAATGCATTCATTGTAAATCGCAACGCAGGGAATTATTTTGAAGGAAAGTTGGTCGCCATTCTTCCATTTTACCATTAAATGTGGCGCTTTATCACACGAATGCTGTAATTGCATTTTTTCGGGAATGCTTTGGACTAGTCTCATTTTGGTGTACTTCTACACACTAGTTACTGCATATGACACAGATTTCGGCTTTGCGCGATCGAAAGCAGAACAACTTGAGCATGATCGTCTTACCTTAATGAACGAAACAACAACGCTCCTAAGAGGACTTCTTAAAAACTATGACAAAACATTGAGACCTGGTTTGGGAAATAAACCTATTCAGGTTAATGTGACGGTGCTCGTCGATAGTCTTGGACCAATTTCTGAAACAGAAAACAGCTTTCGAGTGGATTTTAATTTTCGCCAGTTTTGGGTTGACAAACGTTTAAGTTTTAAACGACCAAAACATCTGAGCGGTGGTGCACTCACTCTAAGCCATGATTTTATTAAGAAAATCTGGGTGCCGGATAGTTACTTTCCTGATAGTTTGAATGAGTTCAAACATTCAACAATGGTTCCAAACATGCTTCTAAGACTTACATATACAGGTGAGATACTTTTGTCATGTCGAGTAACAGTGATAGCAAAGTGTACTATTGATCTTACTTATTTCCCTATGGATGAACAGCAATGCCGATTAATTATAGAAACATATGGATATACTACAAACGATCTTATTCTACAATGGAAATCAGAAGGGGCCGTTAAGGTAACTAATAACATTAATCTCGCTCAATTTGAGCTTCGAAAGCATAAAATTGATCAATATGAGCTTAACTTCACCACTGGCAATTTTACAGATCTGGAGATAACGTTTTACTTGAAAAGGATACTTGTGTATCACATTATTCAAAGTTATGTTCCAAGCACACTACTAGTTGTGCTAAGTTGGGTCGGATTCTGGGTGGATAGAAAGAGCACTCCTGCACGAGCTTCATTGTCAATCACAAGCGTATTAACACTTATGATGTTGATGGGCGGAGTTAACAGTCGACTACCGAAGGCTTCAAAAGTTAAAGCATTGGACTACTACTTTATCTTGTCGTTTGTTTTTGTGTTTGCTGCTCTCATAGAGTTCTCTGTCATTACTTACATTTTCCTTCTAAAAAAGGTTGGCATAAAGAAAAGAGGTCGCTCTGGAATAGGCTACTATGCCATGGCAGTTCTCGTTGTATTTGATCGATTAATCGTAAGAATAAATCCTGCTAAAGTAGATTCATACTCTAAACGGATTTTTCCGAGCTCATATATTACTGTAATCTTCATATACTGTGGACGGTACGCGTATATCTCTAGCAGCTATGAATGAACTATTGCCAAATTCTGAAACTCTTAAAATGAAGTATGTAAATATTTACTACAATTCATGTCTTTCTACACTTATTTCTATCTCAAAGTTATTGCGATTGTTACTACATGTTGATAGAAATAATACATGTCGTTTGATATGCTTTTTCAATTTATATCCTGATGTACTTTTGTACACTGATCAATATCAAATCAATCGATGACAATTATAATGTATATATATATATATATATATATATAACTTTTCATTTTGTACAGATAAAAAAAAAAAACTTGTTCTAAGGCTTTGATTTTTTAGCACTAGAACAGCTATTTCTCCTTGAGAATAAACTTTATATCTGATGTTTTAAATGCTAAAAATATGCAATAGAAACAAAATTTCTACAAATAGCAAATTTAATGTGATTATCAACATATTTGAAAGTATATGCACCTGCTAGTGTTTTTGCTGAATAATAATGAAACAAACAAACTATGCAGAAAGGTCATTTTGACCTCTTGCCGATTTTCTAGTGCTAAGATTTAGACAAAAAAAATTAAGGCATATACTGAGTTTGATAAAACCCACTAAATTAAGTTGAAACACTTATAAAACCTACCAAATAAATCACTACCTAAGGAAATCTAAAATGCATTAATTCTTCCAAATCTTTTTTGATAAAAGTAGAAAATATGTTTTATTTTTAAAAGAAATATATAAACGATTTCTATTTTGCAATAGTGAATTTTTTCATCTTGTTATAAATATACATTTAAATGCTTTAATCGAGTTCCTGGATAAAATTGCCAACGAAAATATGATTGGCTCACTTTTTAAGTTACTTAATTCTAAACTCAAAGTAAACAGAAAAATCAAATAAACAAATTAAAAATTGTTGGGAATTATCAATGAAAGTGAAATAATTTAGAAAAACGCAGAAAATTTTGCTTGTATTTGGACAAATAACTATATATATATATATATATATATATATATATATATATATATATATATATATATATATATATATATATATATATATATATTAGGATTGAGACAGGACAGGACAAATCAGGACATTTTTTGAAACAGGGCAAATCATGACAAATTTTAATCCCTAAGCTACTACATGATTAATAACTTCAACAGTTTGCATTAGTTAGTTAATATAAATTTAACATTTGTTGCAAATTCTTTGTTAAAATTTAAATGTAATACATCTTGTTTATCATAATGTGACACTACATTTTACCGAATTTAATCTGGGGCATATATCTTTTTCTCAATTATAATTATACATATTGATAATCAATTGGTCTGTTATAAAACAACTTTATTGTATCTCAAAATTTGTTTATATACTACATTTCAATATCATCGTGCATCAGTGTGGTTCTTAAGCAGGTTAGTTATAAAATCAAACAAGTTTTGAATTTTTTCACATTTTTCAATTTTGTAGTACTTTAAAAGATGCAATAGACGAAAAGATGCAGAAGGCCATTAGGTTTCGTGTCACATACTGATTGCTTTTGCCTATTATTTTTTTGTTGGAATTCAAAGTAGCTTGCGTTTTATTGTTTAAGTTCATAAGGTACAGTCGCTTCAAGGTTGCCAGACTTAAACCCTACGATGACTTCCACTGAGGACATTTGAAATTACGTGTTTAGAAAAAAAGAAAGAATCGTATATTTATAAAACAAAAGAAAATATACAGCCATTAGTTATTAAAATAGGTTTAGGTAATCAGGTAGCACAGTGAATGCAGGTGAGCAGTAATCTAGAATGCTAACAATGGTGCTGAGAAATATGATATTCATTGTAATGCTATCACAACAGCTTTTCAGTGTTCTAAGATGGTATAGTGTTTGAGAGGCTGTCCTCGTAATGTAGCTGACATGATCGTTCCACTTTAGATCGCGTGATACTATTACACACAGACATTTTAAGGAACTAACGATGGAGATTTCATGTAAAACGTCATCTTTGTCTCTGAAAATCATCTGCTTGCATTTAGATTTGTTCAAAAGGACGTCATTGTCATAGCAAAAGCGTTGAATATTGTCATACTTGGCGGACTGGCGTAAGGCATAGGATCGTCCGCATATTTCATCAGGATATTATTAGGCGTTAAACACTGGAGGTCTTCCACATATAGCAGAAATAGGACGGGTCTTAAAAGCGACCCTTGTGGAACTCCACGGAATATGCTACTGCGGCTGCTGAGCTGGACGCCGAATTTAACGTGGAAGGTATGGTCTGACAGATAATTAGAAATGAGTTTGACAAATTCCTATGGTAAGTTTAGGTTGCTAAGTTGTAATTTGTTGTGTGTAATTGTATCAAACGCTTTGCTGAAATCGAATGATTGCAAGATGACTCCAAGATCGTCGGGATCGTCTAGAAATTCGGTGATGTTATTCAAGAGAACAATGAGAGCTGCACAGGTGGACGATCTTGCACGATAGGCATCATCTTCAATAGATTAAAAGCATGATTTGCTATCCCGAATTGCAGTGATGTCTTCGAGATTGTCAGCTAGCTTCTCTACGAAGCAAAAGACACGATAATGCTGTTTATCCCGGAGTTTCTTTTGTTTCTTTTAAGCTTGTTAACTGCTTTCCATCCTTTGTGTCCTGTTTTGCTTCTTGATTTACTGAATTTCTGTTAAGCATTGTTAACCTCACTGGTATATTGAGGTAATCCATCAATTATCCAACAAATGAAACACATTTTTATTGATGAAGTCAATAATTCACCACAAGAATTTATACTTGTTGTACTATTTTATTCTAGAAAATCCGTTGTCATTGCGGTAGTGAGTGTCGAGTCTGAGGCTATGGCAACTCTCGGTCCAAGTCGAAGAAAAAGAAGAATAAAAAAAGATGCAAAATTTGTTACAACCATCAAGACGAGCAACCTGATATTACGGTTAGTCTTGCCACCAATTATACCACGGATACCTAGTGTCACACATGTATGCTAGCGTAAAAAGCAAAGTTAATGCGGGTTTACTGTTTTTTGCTAAACATTCCTGTGATACAGCAAGCAAATGTTTTAAAGAAAGCATTCTTTCTTAAAATTTAAGCATAATCATAATGCATGATATCCAGTTTATACCTAAAAAATACAGATCCTTGCTACCTTATGAGAAACTTAAATAATTCCTCACATTTTTCCAAATAATACTAAAAATTTTATCAACTATGACAGATGAAATAAAGGACTCAAGAAAGTCATGGATTCATAACTATGAGCTATTTTAGTCCCCCAGAGGTTTGTGACTTGCCACGTCCCTGTTATTGCTTTCCATCTGCACCTAATGAAGTCAACGCAGTTAAGATATTTCTCAAATACTATATAATTTACAATCAAAGTGTTCAATGGCACTGGCACTTTGTATGGAATAAAATAGCTGTACAATGTTTAATTTTATGCAGTTGAGTAAGTTAATGACACAACATATCAGACATTCTCAATACTCTAGGCATTTGCTTGAGGCCCTGTAGGAGTGCTGGTATACTTGCTTTTGTGGTAGGTAGCGCAGTTATATATGACAATATATTTTAAATTATTTAAATGATTTTCAGTATAATATTTAAAAGATACTATATAAATTACCAGAATTATCAGAAAGATGACATTTCAGACATTAACAAATTAATAAACAAATTAATTAATTTTTTTAATGCTTTTCATAATTTTTTTAATTATTTTATACCAAGGACAACAAAAAAGTCTAGTTGTTATTGTCGTTATAAATCAAATTTAAAAACCTTATTATGGGGCTTTTTGCGATGCGTCCTATATGTCAGCCACTGTCATTGCCAAACTATGATGAGAATGATGAGATAATTTTGATAAGATGGTGATAGTAGTAGTAGCAGTATAACAAACAGAATCGATGTAGTAGAAGTAGGAATCAAGGGCATAAATTAGGTATCGTAGTACCAACACCACTTTTAATATATTTAGTATTTATTGTTTTTTCTTATTTTTAATATATATATATATATA
>CABFPE010000059.1:1658418-1708363 GCA_900660155.1 Hofstenia miamia | reverse complement strand
TATATATATATATATATTTACAAAATTGTATTAAATTTGTATCAGTATTAAGAATTCTAAAAACAATGTCGATACATAAATGTAATAACCCTTGAAATCGTATTCAAAATTTATATAACTGAACTAAAAATCTTTCCTAATGAGTGGAAATTGGCAGGATTTTTACTGGCCCTCTTGGAGTATATGATTTTATATGGAGGGTGCTCAGACCCCATGAAGCCCCTTCCAAGGTACCCGTGTAGATTTATCAATATTCAACCCTGCTACCACTCAACAACAATAAAGCATCATTCAACCAACATGGTGTAGGTTACCTTAGTCACCATTGTTGTGATTGATTGATTTTTTTCTATAAATATGTTAAGATGAACACGGACAAGAATATCAGCATGTTTTAAAAAAACTATAAATTTTCTATTTCCGATTCTGAGAATTGGTGGATCTAAGCTAGGGAGACATCTGAAGTCCATCCCCATCTGCTAATTTTTTTCAACATATTAAATTTGCTATATCACATATTGTATATGATGTTCAAAATATATTCACATTATTACTGAATTTAATAAATTTATAAAATTTTATCATTTTTGTATCAATTTTTTTTGAAAAACTCTGAAATTATTAACACTATTTTGCACTAATTGGTCAGTTTAAAAAAGAATACCCATTCTATAAAAAACCTAGTAATATTAGATGCATCATCTTCCTCATTTTAGTGTTTTGTTTACTTGGCAGAGGTTTCGATCCTAAACCTATAAAAATGCAACTTCATTCCTACATAGAACTTAAATAATCAGCTAAGATAATTAAATTCTCAAATTACTGATTTGCTAAGAATCATGAGATTCAATATTATTGATATTAAACCTCCGTTCTAGACTTCCTTTCCTATACTTGAATAATTTGAAATTATAATTACTGGATGTCACAGAAAAAATTAATGCTAAAGATTGACCGACCAACAATGCCAATTAATAATAGTTTATAGTCCATCTATTAATGTCTTTTTCATCCTCCAGATTTCACAAAACAATGATGATGGCATAATCAATAAAATCCTGAGGAAATTGACCTGATGCCGATACCAGATCCACAGACTGGTAGCGGTACCGGAAACACAAACACACCTTGATACAGAATCAGTGCGAGACCGGGACTAGAGATGAGCGCGGTACAAAGTTTTTTTAAAATTATTGCCACCGCAGAGAAAAAAAACTTTACCGCTAGCCACCGCAATGTCCGTTTTTTTACCGCCAACCACTGCAATAAATGACATTTTACTGCGGCATACTGCAACAATGGCTATTTTTATCTTCGTAAGAAAATATTCATATTTCTGAATGGGTTTTTAGGGCTATGGAGCATTTGTAGAAATGTTTAAAGACCACACCACAGCGTTCCACCGTTTCTTGTAGAGATTATTGTATGGATAATAGTTTTTCTTAAAATATTCAATTTTTCATTCTAATTTCTTCTGAAAGTAATTACCAAGTTTATAATTACCATCAATGTATGCATTTGTTTTCCAATTAACATTTTAGTTAATGGTGTCTTCAACTTTTCTGTTTGAAATGAGGTTCATGATAAATGAATAACCGACCAAGATTGTTAATAACCTTAAAGCATTAATCGATTTAGTTCTTTCTCCAGTTTTATACTGTAGTGATGCCACATTTGGGGTTAATAACATAAACTTTATGGTGTGCTCTACCGGGGGCTTATCAACTTTATAAATAAGATTGAATTGATCGCTGATTTCTTCTAGATAGTCATAAACAATATCCACCAAAAATAAATTCAATAGGGTGGTGGACCTTAATTCTACAGAAGTGGTATTGAGACAAAACCACAACGTTTTATTTAATTGATCATGTCTGAGTAGAGGAGACTAGAGAACCAGAAATTTCAGATTCAATTTTTGTCTTTTAGCAGTATCAATTCACAGTTTCACTAATAGTAATTATATTGAGTTTGTAACTACAAGTAAACGCTCTCAATTCATCAATTTTATTTTTGATTGATTTTGCATTGACATACAGTAAACTAATCAGTGTGTAATATTCACTTTGTAACAATAGCTTCTACACCTCCGTCATACAGTTCCAAATTCTTAATTTTTAGGTCAGATGAGTTTATAACTTTACTGATAGCAACTTTTTCCTGATTTCAGTAAGGCATCTAACGGTGAATCTGAGATGACGCCCCCTATCAGAGTGCGTTTGAATTTTCTCACAGTATGTGATTCAAATGCTTTCACAATCTCCACCAATAAATTAAACTCTATTTTTCGCTTAAGCTTGATGTCACTTTGTGAATGTTTCCATAGGCTTAGCATCGGTATTTTTTTCGTAATAAAATATACGAGTCTTTGTTCTGTAATTGAAATTTTGTATATTATTCCTTTAAATCAACAATCTGCGACATGTATTGGAATTTTGACACAATTTTTCATTTTTTCAAAACGAAATATTTGTGTTAATAATAAAAGGTATTTCGAAGTTATTTGCCCCAAAATTATTCAGCTGCACTAAGATAAAATTATTCATTACTAATTTAAAAAATATTTGTTATATTCTTAGAAATTTTATACACAACTACGAATAACTTAGTAAAGTGAAATCTATTGTGATGTATTGATTATATTTCAGTGAATGACTGCATTTGACATCTCTTAATGAAAATACGAGAACAATCGAATATAACGTTTCACTAAACATATTTATATCCAATGAAATTTTAGATGCAATGGATGTAATAAAAGAACAAAACATAAAAAACAAATAAAATGACCACATTTAAAATAATTACTCTAGATTTTGAAACTTGTTTTTTTTACCACACAATCTGCAGTTCTAACCTTTTCGATTATGAACTTGTATCAAAGCTTTACGTGTTTTATGGTAATAAATAATCATGCATTCATAATTTTGGAATATGTAGAAGGCTCGAATGTAAGATTAATGATGAATTGATGAAATATAGGGGACCAATTTGGCGTAAGATTACAATTATTTTAAAGGTACATTTGGGGGTGTATAGCGATAAGTTCTTTCTGGACTATGTTTTACTGCATCAACAGCAGGACTTGCTGAATGTGAACCGGATAACAACTACCAGAATATTTTCAAATTATAATTTTAAAAATGGAGAAAAAATATTTTCAAATTATATAATTCAGCAAAACTAAAACACAATTTTTACTGATTATTAGATACTATTTCGCACACCAAACATGAGGTTATAAACGAAATTTTGTAATTAGCAAACATAGTTTTCAACAAATTTAACAATTTTATAGTTGAAATATCAGATTATTAAGGCCAAATATGCTGCTTTCTGCATTCATTAATCAATTAATATCAGATTAGAATGTGTCAAATTGAATTAAACAGAAGAATCGTCTGACATGAAAAATTGACGTATTAAATCTTCGAAATCATAACGTAAATCCCTTAGATTACATAAGCAACTTTAATGAGAAAGCACAGTTGCATATCTTGAGGATTTTTTGATATTTACTTATCGGTCATCTAATAGTTCTGGTCACGTTATCTATAAAGTATAACTTATATAGAATGATGTACGAGTTTTATTATCTCTAAATATTCCTTTTCAAACATTATACATTGAAACTTAACTCATGAGCACAAATCAAAATTCATTTATGATGTAAAAATGTAGTATAGCCAAGAACAAAAAAAAATGTTTTATGACTTAGAAACAATATTATTAAACTTGAAATACGTTATGTGGTTTATTGCTCACACATATTTGGCATTGCTATATTTAGTGGTTTTCAATATTTACAACTATATATTAAAAAATTTTACTTGGTATTTATAGGTGAATTTTTGCATGTACACACAATAAAACAAATATTTTTTCACAAGTCATACAAAGCTTGTTATTTAACTTAAATTAATATTTCTACCTCCATTTGGTTCTTACAAATCCATTCATGTACTTAGTTTTCCCATCTGGTCAATACTTAAGTCATAATTAGTGAAATTGTTTTTCATGTATTTTATTTTTCCAGAATTAGGGGACATCGTCATTTTGATAACTATATAGTTCTGTGCGCATTGTTCTATCAGAACAACCGATGATAGATTCTGAGTCTTCAAATTATAAAGGGCCTTGATTTGTATCATTATCGGCATTTCTTTCAGCATCATCAGAACTATTTTCATTATTTGCAATTAAAATGATGTGTTTGAATCTTTTCTTTTGATTTGTGCAAATTAGCAGTTTTCAAATTTACTGATTGTTTGCTTGAGTCTAATTGGCAGGTGTATTGAATAAAAATTTAAATTATGCATCAATTTTATGTGTAAGGATATCTTTGACAATCATTGCACAGATAACCTGATTCAAACAAAGTTCCAGATAAAGAAGGCAATGATAAAATTTTTTGCAACATAGAAATTAAATTCTTCTACAAAGTACCTTTGTCACCATAACACAGTTCCATTTGGTTCACATATTCATTTGCTCATATTCAAAATTGAAAAATCAATTAATTTCATTTGAATTAATTTTTTTATTAAGCTTCTAACCTGAAATTCATTGAAAACTAAAAACTAGTTTTGTACAATATACAGGGTGGTCACTCTAAAAGCAGAAAATTTGTCAAACTGCTATTTATTTATTTTTACAAATAATAACTTTTACAAAGTTTTTTAAGGCATATGTTATATTACACTCATAGATGTTCAAAATGCCTTCCGTGAACTTCAGAGCAGTGTCTTAACCTAGAAATCCAAGCTTGTGTAGCGTTTTTAAGGGTAACTTGTGGAATATCGTTTCAAGCTTCCCCAAGCTCGTTTTCAAATCATTAATAGATTTTATGTCG
The DNA here is from genome assembly GCA_900660155.1 of Hofstenia miamia. Classification (NCBI taxonomy): domain Eukaryota; kingdom Metazoa; phylum Xenacoelomorpha; order Acoela; family Hofsteniidae; genus Hofstenia; species Hofstenia miamia. The sequence goes on along the minus strand of CABFPE010000059.1, from coordinate 1,703,511 downwards.
CGTCGACAATTCTGAATCTCTGCTAATAACAAGTTCCAAATGCAATAAACCACGACATTTAGGTCTGGATTTTTGGAAGGGCAATCTTCCGGTTTAATGAAATCAGGAGTAGATTGCTGAAGAAATTAAACTGAAGCCTTTGCTGTGTGAGCCCTGGCACCATCCTGCTGCCATGTCCATGTTTGGTCGCCCAGTACATTCCGAATATCTTTACAAAAGAACCGATCAGATATCTTTTTGTTATACCAGAATTGTCTGTATGCAGACTTCAGCACACATTTTATTCATAATTTAATTTGACCTTCAAATTTTCTGCTTTTCTAGCGACCACCCTGTATTTACAATTTATTCAAAAAAATTCATATTTCAATTCCATATGAACTACCTTAAACTAAAATTGTATTCTCCATTATTGACCAATGTTCAATTGAAAATACTTAAATTATTTTTCAATATAATACAAAAGTATTGAAACCATGAATGCTTGACACAATTTTAAACACATTTTACTAAAAATTATGCCGGTGTAAAAATTTCATTTTATCAATGTTATGTTTTATTTACAAATGTATTCATGGATAAATTTTATTAGGCTTTCTTACTAATTACATCAAAATCAATAAATGGACTAAAACACTTTTCAATAATCGTGGAGGCAGAAACATATTAGCTTAGAATCACACTACCAAAACACAGCAAATGATTGCTGTGAATGACAATTTCAATTGCATAAATTTCCTAATTGAGAAACATAACGTTTGATTTGAACATTTGTTGGAATCTTCAGTGGCGTAACTACGAGGTCGACACCTGTCACCTCCCCCTACTAGATGCCCTCTCATTTGAAATCATAAATGCCAAAAACAGAAATGATTTTATAAAGATACAGAAACATGCATTGACATCTATTATAGTAATTGCATTCTGTTTATAATCTCTGAACGTCAAACCGACTCCTGTGTTATTATATACACCGCTTACATTACGTCTGTCATATAGATTGTTAATGACGTTTTTACAATTTTATAAAAAATGAACATATTATATCACATCATATATATATATATATATATATATATATATATATATATATTACAATTTTAAAGTGTGTCAGAAATATTAATATAGTTTAGAAAAATTATTAGATACTTGCTGAAAAAATTAATATTTGCTTGATTGGCCGCTTCCTACAAACTAATGTTAAATGCAACATGCATTTTCAACGCCTTCTACAATTATTGAGAATGCACAAACATGAAATGCAAAGAAATTTTAGAATGCAGCTAGCAACTTGAAATTGCTTAAGTAAGTCCATTTCATTGACAAAATGCAAAAATACCGAATAAAATTATATCTAACTAACAGAATAACTCACAATTTTGATTCACAACTCTGACCACTATTGGCCAGCTTCAGCAACATTTCCCGTGTGTTTAAAAGCCTAGGCATAATTTGGGTGTCAATTTTAAGCTAATAAATAATTTGGAAGTGCATACAGTTCTTAATTTTGTAACTAAATTCATTTGAATTCAACTAAACCAAACTTTTTCTCTATACAATACCAAATACAATACCAAGAGCCCCTCATTTCATTTACATGTAGTTCATTTAAATCTAGAAACGCAAACTTGAACACGCATAATTTTCTGTTAGCTTAACATTTTTGTTAGTAATATAGCTAGCATTAAACATATCAGTAGTCTAGAGACTGTTTAGTTATTTATGGTACAATAACTTGATGTGTCGGTTACAAATATCGTTGATTTCTGTTTCAGTTTTCGAACTCACCACACAGGGAGGATAACCGGTGTTTTTAAGCCGCCACACAAATTTGGGTCAACACCACAATATACTGATTCAAACATTTTTAGTTTAGTAGGATAAAACCACTAGTAAGCATAGCAAAAGATATCAATTTCCAAACATTATAAGATTCCATTTTCTTTAACAATTAATACAAAATTTGCAGTTGAATGGTGAAAAAAAATTATTCTGAATTATAATGTGTAATATCATTACAAAAACAAAAATATTACAATAAGAAAAATTAATACCTATTAAAGATAATATTAACATTTAATTGAAAATTAATATATAAAGCAACAGGGAAACAAAGTCAAATTTCTAAATATTACTTTCCAAAGTTAATCAAATTAAGTATATACGTATGAAGATTAATTTAGAAAAAAGGATGGAATTACAAGCTTTAACTGAATTTTGGTTAAAAATAGATAATCACAGCATTTATAATAAAATGGGCTTAAGATATATCACAAGGATAGAAATCTAAAAACTGTAAATAAAAGATGTTCAAAATTTCAAGAATTTGAAAGCCTATGGTTAGATATCTTAATAATTTCAAACGCAAAAAAACTAATTAATTGAAGTTATTGCATTCTTATTTATGTATTTCATAAATTCATAAATATAAAAATATATGCTTTCGGTTTAGAATAAATCAATAAAATAATGCCACCTCTGTTAGTGGAAAAAATTTGATTATTTCATTATCTATTGCAGAACATTGGTATCCCTACAAAAAACTAATAACTATTGTTCATTTTATTATATATTATTTGTCTTTTAGTGGTTGCTTTTACATATTTGTATTGTTTTGGTCACTCGTCAGGCAATCCATTTTGTGCTTACATTGAATTTCAAACTTCAGACATCGGTCTGGCGCTTCAACAAATTTTTGTGCTATTTTTTTTTATTTTTTTATTAAAAGACTTCAATTCCTAAAAGAAAGTTACAAATATATAAAAATTATGTACAAAATAAATAAGAGTTCTTTTCTTTGCAACAAGAGCAATTGCATATAAGATGAAAAGAACAACGATTAGCAATGCTGTAATATTTCGAGAAATAATATGAAAAAAATTCGAAACTTTTTTTGGACAATCGAATACATCAATCTCAGTATGGAGATGCACATAATTTGGTACTTTAACAATTCTGTGGTAAAATAAATTACTTGTATATTTTTTATTCAGATATTTTGACGTGAAAAGTGTTTTTGTTGATCTTTTGTTGAGTGCGAGGAATGAAAATGTCAATGAAATCTTTATAATTTAAATCTACTTTATGGTTTAAAAGTTTGTTGAGGTACAGCAAATCTGAGATTTCTAAATACAAAGAAGTAGGCAATATGTTCAGTTTTAATAGTTTTTCCTTATAATTTCCAAGTGGTAATATCCATTTTGTACAGCGTCTGTAAAGATTTTCAAGTATGTTAAGATTTGAAGAATTGCAATATCCGATTTGAGAAACATAGATCAGTTTAGATTTTATCATAATGTTATATAAGTGTATTTTTGTTCGAAGATTAGTGTTAGAAGAAATATTGCGCTTAAGATAAAGAAATGTATAATTAGCTGATTTAAGTTTGCTAGAGATATGGCTGTTCCATGACAGATTTTTGGAGATATAAACTTCAAGGTCTTTAACCGAATCAGACGAATTTATAGTATTTTCCAATATTATTCATCGCCAGGGTTGGCCAATTTGCTGTTAACAGCCAACTTAAAAAATCTTTTAAAAAGGTCTATTTTACATCACAAAAAAATTTTAGTTTACTAGATTTCAAAATACGGAATTTGTACACTATAGTGAAATTATTCTGTTACTCAGTGCATTTGCAAACATTGCCCAGGCCTGGAAGAAATTGTGTCTGGGTCACACCACCAAATGGAGCTGTGAATCGTAGGATTCAGATTCGAAAAATATTTCAGATTTGAATTTTTACAAATCCTGTTTACATGTATTTCCTTGTTTATGGATCATTCAAATGTGAATATTTTCAGATTTGTTGCTGCCTAATTTGGGTGAAAAAATTCAACATAAAATTTATAATTTACAATTTTGAATTTCATTTGTTCCTAATTGGTCTAATACCATTACATTGGGATTCCGATTCGAAAAAATAAACTCAAAATTCGGATTCAGATTCAAAATAAATGTGTGAATAACCAGGAGCCTAATCTATACATATAGGTTCTAAAAAGTTAATGACTAACATTATTATGCAAATATTGAAGGTACTTATAATGAACAAAACTACTAAAATAAATGAAGTTAATTCTTTACTTGTTAGTGCTACTACTGGTTGCAAAGTAAAATTAAATTCTTCACCTCTTTGCAAGATGGCAAACAAATCCCAATTGGATACAATAACATTCACATATGTAAAACAACTCCATTTAAAGAATGCATCCATAGAATATCCAATATTTAAAATTGATGCAATGCAACATATTTGGGATTAATATCCAAAAATCAACTGTCTACACTATAATACACAAGCACAATAATATGATCATTATGATCACTAATTAGGTCGTAAAGGTAAGATAACCTGAAGCCTTAAATCATTAAGATAAGATATTCTATATTCAGAGATTTTACTGTTGAATCTCTAATTAGCGTCGATATATGATCACAATTTAAAATACACGTGCAATATGCATAAGAAAATTTTACTTTCAGACTATGGATATTATTGTTTTGCTGTATAATCAATATTATAGAATTTGAAACCTATCCAAGATTTTCCACAGATGAAATTTTGTTTGAGAATTAAGTCCTTAGCACGTTGGTGAAATTATTTTGGATTTTAATACATTCGATCTCTTGAAGGAATTTATTACATAGTCTTATTGCATTATTTATAAAAGAATTTTATTTGATATTAGATTTATGCTTGGTATGGTAAATCTTTTTGTTTTTTCGTTGCACTTGTTTGAAAATTCTGGGATCTTTATGCAATTATAAGGTGGAAGTAATTTCGCATTTTTATAAAATTTAGTGGCAGTGTATATTCGAATTTAATCTTGAGGATTTTGAATTGATTTGTAAATACATCTTTTCAAAACAGTATAATTTCTTTTACTAACATTAATGGTGTATTTATGTTATTTCAAGTTTTTTAATTAGTTCTTCGCGTACGTTTGAATATATAATACTAAAATAGCAAATTACCAATGGATAGAGAAATTGTATAATTGCATTTTCTGTTAAATGTTTATAACGTGGCTTATAGTTTTTATAACAATAGCACTTATCTTTTGTAGTAATATAACATGCTCATTAAATAACAAATGTGATTAAAAGTAACCCATAAATATTCATAAGATGAAATTTCGGGAATTTTGATATCTTACTATCAAATTATTTCCGACAATTCTTTTCAGCATTATGAGGGTTAAGTAAACAAAACTTAGTTTCTTAGCATTAATGCGTAATTTATGCATTGAAAAGTAATTGCATAAAGATTAACAGCTCAAGTCACTTTTATTTGGAGTCTTATCATCAGATTTTTCACTACAAAATACACAGCTATCACCTGCATATTGGATGCGGCTGGTTTTAGCATGATGTTTCATATTTATACAAATATTAAGAGTAGGGGGCCTAGAATAGCTCCCTGTAGTATACCGCTATTTATAGGAAGTCAATTCTAAAAACTACTTAATTTAAGACCAATTAGCATCACTTCAATATTGTCAAGAACTTTTGAAAAACTTGTATTTACTTTTCACATCAAAGATATCTACAATAATCATTTAAATATAAATCAGCATGGATTCCGAACAAATGAAACAACAACAAATGCTGTTATTGAACAGCAAAATATAATTCTGACATACAAAAATGAAAATTATGATTATGTAAAATTAATCAGCCTTGATATCAAGAAAGCCTTTGACAATGTAAATCACTACATTTTATTTCAAAAATTAAACAATATAACACATTTAAATCCGTAAATCATTAATTGGCTTGATAGTTTTATTGGGAATAGACAACAAATGGTTAAATATAATAACAGACTTTCGGATATGGAAAAGATCAACAAAGGTGTTCCTCAAGGCTCCGTTCGTGGCCCATTTCTGTTCAATATATGTATTGATTCTTTAAAATTTGACTCTTTAAATATTACAAATGGTTCTATTATTAAGTATGCTAATGATACACTGATTTGTCTTCCAACTCTTGAAAATTTAGACATAACACATTTAATTAATGATAAGATCAAATCTTGGTACGAAGAAAACAAATTTGAAATTAATTATAGAAAGTCACTGGAAATGATTATACCATTGAAGAGAAAATTTGTTGATAATATATCTAAAATTGATTGCTATTCCTTCTTCTTTAGAGCCTCCTTCAGCCTTACAGTTGTGATTACTTCTTCTTCTTGCCTGGCATCTTTCTGCATCTGTACATTCTCTATCTCTGGTCCCGCACTTCCCCATATATTCTCCCAGAACCTTACTGCATCTTCGCCTGCTCTAGCTGTAGCCTTTTCTCCTGCATCTAGTTCTTTGTAGAATCTTCCTTCTTGTGTCTCAAACTTCATATTGTCTCTTGCCTGCTTTGCCCTTGCCCTATACTTTCTCAGTTTCTCAGCTTCTGCAACTAATCTCTGCTTAAGCTCTTCTCTTGCAGTTTCTATAGTCTTCCCCTTACCTACCCTGCACCTGTCCTGCACTGCCTTACTTGTCCGGATCTTCCCTATTTGCTGCCTAATCTGTGCCACCTTATACTCAATTCTTCTTTCCCATGCTGGCTTTTATTATTAATATTATATATATTTATTGTATTTGTAAATAGCTTTTTGTAGTTTATAGTTTTTTGCACTAGTTTCTTGTAGCAATAAATTGCTTTTAAATATTATTTATTTTAACCCGTTGGATTCTGTTAGTAGGATAATTTAAAATGAAATGTACACTATTATTACTCGTACCTATATGCTTAAGTTTTTCATATAGTATTTTATGATTGATTGAGTCAAAAGCTTTAGAAAGATCTAAGCAAGTAGTTGAACATAGTTTTTATCTGGGGAATTTCTCCAGTGTTCAGTAGCTTGGATAAGAAGAAAAATGCTTTCATAAATTTGATCAGATAAAAGTCTTTGCAATATTTTATTAGTTGGGGAAGTTTTCGAAATTGGTCTACAATTTGAGACATATTCTTAACAAATTTTTCAAAAACCAGTTTTACTTGAGCTTTTTCCAGAATGTAGGGAAAATGCATACTCCTCTTCGCCAGAGCGACAATCATTAAAATAAATTTGTGCATTCGTTAATGCCGTTTTCAAAATGAAAATTATTGAATTACTCTCTCCACTTGCTATCTTAGACTGCAAGCAGAGTTTTTTTCGAAATAATCTGTACATTTAAAAATAGCGTTTCATGGATACCTGTATATTACTGCAATTGTGATAATGCAAAGGAATTTGTAAAAGCAATTTCAGTTTACCCGGATTTTTTCATTTTTATTACCCAAATCCCAAATTTATATGTAAATCTGCAGTACAAAATTCTTAACAGTACATTATTCTGAAACCATCTGTAGAAAGCACAAAAACAGCGTTTGTTGAAATTGGTTATAATCAACAACTTGAAAATATGTGGCAAAATTAGTTCTTTTAAATGCCATTTTTTTGGACAAATGCGTGTACGAAAATTGCTATTTGAAGCAAGCAAGTATAGAAAGTAAAATGGTGTATTTTCTATTAACGAAAAATAGAACCCGGCCATGCGGAAGATTTGAATTTGCATTTAGTGGGATGTATAGGATTGGAACGCAAGTCTTGTCCGATAGAAAATAATATTTATTTAACCAATAAAAACAACACGTAAATTGAGAAATATATGCAAAACACCGCCGTGAAGAGATACTGCACTCAATTGGACAAACTCGTAGATGTGGTTCGACAAAAGAGGCACCAGCCGCCCGGAAACAGTTTTGAAAATTTCCATTTTCTCCAGGATACGCTCGACCGCATACGGTATGATTAACTCAAGGCAAGTTGCTGAGATGGTTTTACAGTATTACTACATCCACCATCTCCCCAGACCTTTCCCCATCAGAATATTACCTGTTCTCCCCTTTGAAAAACCCACTTCTTGGGAAAACCTATCACTCGGCTGAAGAAGTTAATGGTGATTTGGAAAACTGGTCCGCTTCAAAACATACAGACTTCTATGCAAACGGTATAAAACAACTTCCAGAATGCTGGAAAAAGTGCGTGGACCTTAAAGGTGACTATTTTCAACATTTCAGATCCATGGACGAATGATGTTTTGCATATATTTCTCAATCTTACGTATTGTTTATATTGGACAAGACTTTCGTTCCAATCCTATATATGTATATGTGAAAACAATGAATTCTTTATTTTAACTTTAGATTCATAAAAATCTAATGTTTAAATGTTCGCAATTTACAAAAAAGATTAATCAAATCAAAAATAGAAAGATATTGCTACATGGCGCTATTAATGACCTATATAATCGTATAACTTGCCGCGCATAAAATCAAATTGACTTCCCAGAAGTTAGACTACTAAAGTATTATTATATGTAAACAAGGTTAATGATACAATTTAGTGAAATTTAAGGGAAACAAATGCTTGTCTAGACAAGGGAAGTATGCAAAACCCGGGGATGTTAATATGGGTATTCTTAGTTTATAGAATTGCCAAAAATTGATATACAGCAGAAGGTCATAATTAGGGAAACCAGAAATATAACTTAAAAAAACAAAATATGATCATATTCTTATGACAAAATATGACGGAATTTAGTTAACTATGCCCTAAAATATGACCATATATTTTTCAAAATGACCCAATTAGGTAAAATAAAACGTTTTAAATTACTGAGCACAAGATATAAAAGAAATACAAAAATATACATAATCATAAGTCGATTTTTTAAAGCAATTGCTTCACTAAATTATAATAACAGCACATAAATTTTCATATATTATTGTTTAAGATTTCTGTCATAGGCTAAGAGTTTTCTCAACAGAGAAGCATCTCTCAACTGCAGCCGATGTTGATTGACATTTTCGTAACATACAATTCCAATTAAATATCCATCCCCTGTCTTCCATTATAGCAGTGAAACGGTATTTTCTATTCGTGATTTAACATAGGCGATTATTTCACAAGTATCATTTCCAATATCAAGAGTAGGAGTAATAACAACATCTGGCGGAATTTCAACTCTAACAAACATTGAAAAACTTTGATTTTTATGATAGTAGTCTTAATTGAAGCATTTAGATTTTCAACCCTCATATTCTGCCTGCATGTGCCTTGCAAAATCCTTAAAATAATAATGTATATAGTTTCCTTAATATTTTTTAGATGCCAGCATACATGGCCAGTCCTAGACACGCGTCGACCAGTGAGTCGGGTCTGGTCAGCAAATAGTTAGCAATTAAACTTCTCGGGGTTAGGCCACGAAATACATTAATTAAAATTGAATGAATATATTTTAGTTTAAATGATTTAAAGAGTCACAATTCAGCAATAATGTTTAAGTTTTTTTACTTAAAGAAATGAAACTATGCCAAAATATGACTTTTATAACATTTCAGCCACAAATATTACCGCATTTTTCAAAAAACAAAAATATGACTCATTATGACTTTATAACTTCCTAATTAACTGCAACCCAGGTCTGAAAACCATCTAATTTCAAGCAGACTGCAAAATAGACCAACAGAAAAACACGTGACTTTTGGTTGCCTTAATCATAGCTATGAAATTGGAGGAATTTTATCAAACCTTAATTTCAATTAAAGAAAAAAGTTATTTAATACAGGTGAGTTTTTATCACATTAAGAACGGCGTAAATTGATGAAATCCCAAAATTAAAAATTATATCATTATTTTAGAGCTATTCAACGCGTATTATAAAACCCCATAAAACGATGGGTCTCCAAATACATTTTGTGATATTAACGAAGAGATGTCTGATAATAACTTCAATGAATGTCTACCATACTCCTAGCTGTTGAAGTCAAATTTGCATTTTTCAAAATTGCCACAAAAGACAAAATTTTACGATTTTTCTGAGCTCAAATTCGAAATTCTCCTGCTTTTGGAAAATGTATAGTTTTAGCATGGTAAATTATTTTTGATTAAATTTTTTTCCTGGCAAACCTGGATCTACAGACTATATTTACCTTAAACAGCCTGATGATTTTGAAAAACTTTCATGATGCTATAAAAAAATTTTAAACGCTTATAGCTCAAAAACTATTAATGGTGTGCTCAATCTGAAAGCACCATATGATAGGGGAGAGTGCCCTTTTTCTTTTTCGCTTTAAATATGCGCGCTGGCCTTGTTCGTCAAACTTCGGCTGCGACCTCTGACTTTGCGCACGAAACTCCTCAATGGGTTTGAAATATCTTTGCACACATCAAGAAACAGTCAAAGTTATTTCTTGCCTCCACGGGCTCAAAACCTTCTAAATACATTAACACTAAGTAGGCCTATGGAGAGAATTTAAATCTTTTTCAAAAATTCGAAAATTTCTAAGAAAACTTGTTAATTTATTCAACAATCTCGGCCACAGCAATAAGCTTTAATAGAAATTTTCAAAATTACATTAATGTATGTTCTCCAATGGACCTATCTATGCCCCAAGATTTTCAAATGTGGTAATAGGCTTGGAGAAAATTCTTAGTAAATGTGGAAAGACGGTTTGTCATTTAAAAAGGGCGCTAGGCTGTTTAAGGTTAACAAAATGCCTTAAATATAAATAAATTAATATCATTTCCACGACGAACGACAATGCATGAAATTGAATACATAAAATTAAACAATGGTACAGATAAAAAGAAAATCATTTATCAACAGTTTATCTTTAAGTGCGATATCAAAAATACACAGAAGTTTCTAAAGTTCGTATAGACCATCTAAGATTTCTGGCATCAAGTTTTTGGCATGATTAACTGCTTTTTCAGGTCACCTAAAATAGGCTCGTAAGAGAATTTATACAACTGTCAAGGATATTAATACAGTGCGTGATATATAGAAAAATTTGTAAAATTTAAAATGCAATCCAGCTACGAGATCCTTAGCCATAAATTGAAATGAATATTTGGACAGGATTATCTTCTCTGGAATGATTTTATACCGATTTAGTAAAAATAAAGCCAAGACTGATTAAATTCATTCGAGTTGGAAGCAGGTTGTAACAAAGTCATCTGAAAACATGGAGTGCCAAAACAAGTTATTAAAACTGCAAATGCTTCTTCAGCTAGCTCCAAAATTAATGACCAACAATAGAAATTTATTCAAGCAATCAATAAAACGAAATATAAAAATTGTATTTCCACATTATTTTTCTTTCTACTATATGAAATTTGCCAAAATTAATTTAGTATGTAATGTCATTTCCATATACATTAGAAATATCATAATAGGTCAACCATTTTAAAATGTAATGAAATTGTCGTCAATAAATTTGTGACAATGAACATTTTGATAAAGATATTTAAAAAGGCATCAAGTATTTACAAATTGATTTCAACTTCATTGTGAAACTCATTCAGAAACAGTGCACAAAGCAAGGCTCCAGAAACAGTTTTCATCTAAACTTTGTACTGATTCAAGGCAATGCTTGATTGCTTCTTTCACAATACGTTATATGACTGTCAAAGACTAATTATAAAATATAATCACAACCTTGGACAAGGGTAGTATTTTTCAATTCATATATACCCTTGCAATATTTTTCAAAAACTTCGACCTGCTTAAAAGCATTTTTTCTTATGAAATTAGCCCTTTATTTTAAATACGGCTCTGCAAGAAACTTATCAGGAGTATTACCTGAGAAAATATTCAGGTAATCCCGCACACACAAAAACCTTTGAACACAAAAATTTTTACAACAAACTAAAATGTGACGCATTCATCACAAAGGTTCAACATTAATGGAAAAAGTACTGTTAAACATTTTAAGTGCTTAATGTCTTAATTTTGAAACATTGCATACATTATTTAGTCAAATGTCGATTACGTTTAGATTCGAATGTCCTTTATATTGAAATTATTAATTGACTGTTAAATAATTTCCATTATGGAGTGACACTCTCAATTTATGTTTGTAAGGTGAAAACAAATTGAACATTAGTGTCAATAAGCAGTTTATCATCTAAAAGTTTATGACCATCAAAGCGTGATTTACTAAAACCATACAACTATTTCTTTAAACTTGTATATTATTGAAATATTTCTAGAAGTTAGACAACTGGGTGTCACAAAGACGCTTATATGATTTTTCATTGAAATGAAGACACATATGCCTGCAAAAAATAATGATAAAATTTCTTTTGAAAATACATGCCACATTTATTCCTTAGTGAAGTAATAAAAGTAGAACCTCTTAAAATTTACTTTTTTAAGTGCGCGCGCACACACACATACACACATATATATATATATATATATATATATAGAAAATACTTACGATGTGTCCGATGAATATTTCCGAGATTTATGATGTGACCTAAATAAAAATTCCTCTCAAAAATGTGAAAACCTAAGCATTATACTAAATATATGGTAAAGTAAATGAATTATTAAAAACAACATAACTGCTATTGTAAATATAGAATCACTTGATGGGGCCGAAATGCGGCAATGACTTACCGATGCTTGTGTTTCCTTGAGGACGAATGGTCTTTTTTACTAAAAGTTTAAAATGAACACATAAACAAGAAAGCATTAATATATTATTTGATATTTCCTTTAAACATTAAAATTTATATGTTTTGATATATTCAAAATAGAAGATGTATTGAGAAAAAACGAACTCTATGAAAGTTAAATTTTCAACTACAGTAAATTTGACTTTCAATAAATTATTATTACACGAATTAATTGCATTGATACAAAATGGCAAAGCCATTAGCAATACATGCCTGTTATACTTGTAAATATAAGTTTAAGGTTTTACATGCGCGTTTTGTAACTTAAAATTTCATCTTGTTAGGAAAGAATATGTTCTAGATTTCTGATGAGCTGGCTGACGTTCTTAACAATTTGAGTGATCGAATAATTGCATTTTCCAATGAGTGCAGATGCTAGTAAGAAACAAAAATACACGAAAGACGTTTTGGATTTTAAAAACATATCTAAAGAAATTGATAAGTAAAATGTCTACACTAAAGATCCCTGAGGAAATTGATTAAGAATTGATGCAATAAGTGGAGCTAAAAAATCAGATTAATCCTTAATGTTAAGATATATGAAAAATGGTAGATGCTAAGAAATCAACACATACTGTTAGTAAAGGAATTGATGATTACCGACAAAGAATTAAGATTTTTGGAGTAACTGAAAAGGGCACCAAATATTCGGAAAGAATTAATTGTGATTTTAATTTGGTTAATAACGCTTTTGGGGAATTGATGACTTTCAGGTAAAACAAGTTTCGTACAGGAAAACGTATAATTGGCAAAAAGCGTGACATTATTGTGGATATTGGGTCAGAGTGGAATAAAACGCTAATTATAAGTAATGCTTACAAATTGAGGAACTAACATCTTTACGATATTCTTGTTACATCTGATCTCTCGGAAGGCGATAGAGAAAATCAAATGTTTTTATTAAATAAAGAAATGAACTAATCAATAGTGGTGTTAATAAGAAAAGCTTGAAAATAAGAAATCTACGTCTTGACAATCATGGTAAAGTAGTTGAAACTGATTCACTATCCAACGAATTATAGCCCTTAGAGAAACATAAGCCGCCTAAACCGATCAGTAAAGAAAGATATGGATACAACCAGTTTAGAGACGGATTTACACTTTTACAATATGGAAGTTTTTTGTGACGATGAACTCCTTTTCTAACAAACGCCTTAGACAAGAATTGCTTTTGGAAAACAGTTACTATCTCTGATTGTGACGCTCCTTATATAACTCCATTATTAAAGTGTCGGAGAAAAAAAAGAAAAGTCATCTTCAAAGAGCTGAAACGCATAAAACCAACTAATGATCACATATAAATGTGTGTTCCCACTATCGACTTTTTTCAGCAGATTTCAGTCGATTTTTCTCCACTTTGGCGATTTTTTATTATTTGGTTTTTATCAAAAAATCCGGAGTTGGAATAGCGTTCCCACTACCGATATTTTATCAGATAATAATTTATCATCTGATAAAAATCGATAGTGTGAACGATTTCCCAATTCCAATTATATTTTGATTGACAGTAATAGAAATAACAGCATCTATTCAATGATTGTTTTGTTTTAAAATGTAAGCAATGTTGGTATATTTTGAAGTTGAAATATTTTAACTTTAATCATCGACGATTCACGAGTCTGTTCCCTACTTCAACTATAGAATTATTTTCAAGTAGCTATTCAACAAGTTTTAGTACCGTTCCCACTATCGACTTTTATCAGATAATAAATTATGAGATGAGAGCAATTTATCTGTCTCGCCAAAAAAATCGCATGGAGCGTTCAGACGATTTCTTGACAGATGATAAAAGTCGATAGTGGGAACACACCTTAAGTCATTCAAAACGCAAGACTCCCAAAGCTTGGAGGAAATAGGCAAAATAATTCACGCACCGAAACTACAAAAGAAGGCTTCCTAATACATTTTATAATCAATGATAAATTCAAACGAATCTAACGATTTACACGATTATTTGTGATTTCAAAAATTCTCTTTTCTCGCGGAATCAGACTTATGCTATAGCTCATTGAAAAAGAACAGCGACTGGTAATGAAAGTATAGCAACTTTTCTGCATAGGGAAAATGCCCTTATACTAGCATGATCTCTTCTACATGCTTGTAATCTAAACAAGAAAACTGCTCGTGGTTACCAGTAGTGAAAAGAAGCCATTTTTTCCAATCCCAACGTCAGTAGTGCTTCCAATGATTCACTGCTTCCTATCTCAGTGACTCGCTCAATATTTAAATTCCATTGAAATTGCTTATTATTTACACATTTATCATTTTCAGTATGGCTTTTGTGAAAATAGAGTCAAGGATTAGTCTTACAATTGGTGTTCATAATCTTCACATCTCAAGAAAAATAAGGGTTTGGATACATTTGCATTTTCAGTTGATCTTTCGAAATGTTTTGAGACAGAGTGGAAAATTCACAATTGACTCTCACATTTTCAACTGGTGTCTTGATATTCTACCAACTGGGAAGTTTTAGTTCTGGTTGACGATTCCAAATTATTTCAATTTTGCAATAAATGAACACCGAATTCCTTCAGAATTTTCGTTGAATAACGATCTCAGAAAATTTGCAAATGTACAGTAAATCTAGTTAACTAAAAAGAAATAATGGTGAAGTTAAAATTACGTGCATGATTTCATCAATATGTGCACCTAGCTTTGAGCCCTCAAAGGAGATAAAAATATTAGGCTTAATGATTGCTGATGACTTCAGTTTACAATCGCACTTCAGAAAGTTGTTACAAAGGTTACCCAGCTCGTCTATTTAGTTCTTAAATTAAAAGTCATTTAGAAACATAATTGAAGCCCAAAAAAGTTTTGTTATTTGCTGAGTGTTATTTTCAGAATAAATTATTATTATGAAAGGAAAGTTAAGCATTTAAGAACTAACCGTTTCCTATCCCTGTGACGAGAATACGAATAATTTTTAGGTACACCATGTCTGGAAGATGATCTCTTTCTTCGATGCTTGCGTCTGGAAGAGGTTGGTCGATGCCGCTTACGATTGGCATGCGAGGATCGTTGTCTTACTGGAGAAGGAGTTGTGGAATCACTGCTATCACTACTGCTACTACTACTGGAAGGACTGGAAACACGTTTTTTAGGTAATGACGATTCATCAGTGAAAATAGCTTCACTTGCTGCAGCAGACGACTTTGGTTCAGAAGGTTTTTTGGAAGTAGCTTGTGGTTCATTCTAAAAAATTACACCATTACTTAACAATATATGTATACAAAACTCTAAAAAAATAGCCAATATGTGTTAAACCGAGTTGAGAAGTGATAACTCATTTTGGACAATATTGTATAATTTGATGCATTCAACAATTAATCCATATAAAATTTTAAAAAATAACTCATTAAATATTTATCAATTAGTAAAGTATTGTATATTATGTAAAAACAAAGACATTGAAATAGCCTCCAGAAATTGCAATGACAAGTGTTCAGAAAACAAAACCTAGTCTAATAGGCAATATTTGATGTTAATTACAAATAGAACGTCAGATTATTATTGAATCAACTCGAAATATGTGGTGAATATTGTGCTTTACGTAGTTTTTTAATATTTTGAAATTCTAACCTTAGATGTAGAGGATGCAGTCACAGTTGTGGTTGAGGTGGAAGTTGAATCCTTTGATTCTGTATTAACTTTTTGCATGAAAAGTAAAGCACGCTTTCGCCTTTCGATCTTCAATTTTTTCTCATATTCAGTAATGAAGCCATCGGGATCAAAATCAAACAAATCATCACATGTTGCTTTTGCGGCTAAAAATAATTGTTTTATAACAAACAGTGCTATAACTAATAAATGTTCAACATAGACGAATAAACAATAACATCCTAAGAGTTTCTATAGCGCAATTGAAATTATGACCTCCAATCAAAACACAAATTTTCATGTGTCGATTAGCGTTATGCTAAAGTCATGACAAGGTGACTCACACAATAGCATTTATCTTAAAAAAGCTCTTTTAACCAGTCATGCCACTGTCTACAATCTTAGAATTTTAGAGCTGCCTAATACCGGTATGAAACATATTCTGCATTCACAATATTTGTGATTAATTGCTCGCCTTTTGCATATATGTCATCTTATAAGATTGTAAAATGCTGTTGTAATACTTGCTGTCAAATACGTTGCAGTCACTGAGCAGTAATTTAACACTTCCAATGGCAATCTACAATTTAGTATCATTTATCACCAAAATAGGCTTTTAATTGCATCTCCATCTAGGCTTCTAAAAGACCAAAAAATAACTAAGCTTACTAACTCCGGTCCTTTTGTTGTATTCTGTATCTCACAGTTTTTATTTTTTTGCAATAACTTTGAATACATTTTTCCATGGTAAACATTAATAATAAAACTGTTCTATGATTCCAAATTTTCAGGTGTGATGCTAAAAATTCATTCACAAAAATTATATTTAAAAAACTAATCATCAAAATAACGACAAACAATCAATACTAAAGTTACAAGCTTACAAGGATAATTTTAAGCAGTTGATCTCCAGCTAAAAAGAGAAACCCACTAACAATACTATTAAATATTTAGCTCGCCTGGGATTACCATTGCGAAGCCGCAGTGATTTTAAGCTCTATAAAATACCAGTTTCAGAAAATATCATCAATATTTTTCAAGGAAATCCAAGAGCAGTTAAAACTTAGAAGCGTACTTGAAGATAAAGTTCCCTGTGATCATTTGAACTGCTCACAAGAATGCCTGATATCTCACTCCTCTAGCTCAAAATGGCCGAATAAAAGTCGGAGAAAATTTATTGCGCAATATGTGTATACAAAAATCTACAAACTAACACATGACAAAAAAATAAAACAAATAATTAACTACAAATTAACTTGTACAATATATAATAATATATTCAATGTTTAAGTGAATGTTTGTGTAGGTGCTCAATGTTGGACTTATGTTTCGAATGCATGAAGTGTATTACCAATCCCTAATGTATATTGTTTTATTAAAAGAAATTGTTTCAATTTTTTTCTAAACTTTTTATAGTTTTTTCTATTCGCGTTTCATAATCTAAATTATTCCACAATTGATATGTGATGAAAGCCGTTATAATTTTTATTTAACACAAAATTTTTTGCGATCGCTCATTTAATTTAATATATTCATTAAGGAAAAGGAGAGATGTTTGTAGAGATTTGAATTTAAATAAGATAGATAGCATATGCAGATGAATTTGATAGAACGGAGATAATTATTTTATATTTATTACGATATACTGATGCTTCGTCAAGCTTTTCTGCAAAGTTTAGAGTTTTTATACACCAATTAAATGACTTTGATAGAATTTAGGTTAGTTAGAAGAAAAGAGCAGTATTGAAAATGAGACAAACAGAAAGCATGTATTAGTTGTTTATGATAATTGCTTGATATTACATTGCGTAAGTGATAAAGATACCTAATGCCTGCAGTCATTTTTGAATCTTATTCAGAATTGAGGATAACAGAATTGACGTGAACTTTGGGATATTGTGAGATCTTTTCAGCAAGAAGCCTAGAGTTGTGACCAGGATAAAAATGGATTGAAGTGTTTTGATTATGTAAAAGATTATGCGAGCGGACATATTTTAGAATTCTGCTTCTAATGATTAGTGATGATGTGCCAGGTTTGATAGATTTCACTTGTGTCCGCGGGAGAGTAGAATTTCGTTCTTCATTAGATTTTTTTCTAGGAAATTTGGGTGGATTTTTGAGAGACATAGCGATCTTCAGAAGGAGAATCAAACGTTTGCATAGAACATGATGCATTGTTAGAATTAGCGAATTTTGTAAGAGAAGACTGGGTTGAAGCATTAAAGACAGATTTCAATGAAGTCTAGAAAAGGAGTAAAAGAGCTTCAACGGCGTTTTCTTTGTTGAGCAGAGCGAACATTTGATGAAGCGGCGTTTTCTTTTTATCTTTGATTAAAGAGAACGCCGCATCGAAGGTAGGCTTCTGCGAGCGAGAGTGAAACCCGATTGTCGTCGACCGGAACAGACATAATATCAATAATAACAATGAATGACTTTATTTAGCCTCTGAAGGCAGACACTATAAAAAAAAAGTCAAGTTTTACGGCAGCGAGGACAGTCACAGTAGATAAAGTAGGAGCAGATGGAAGATTAGGCGAATTAGAGAAAAGTTTACAGGAAAAGCAAGATCAGAAGGGGAAGATACATAAAATGAAATACCACATGTCTTGGTTGAGCTAAAATCAAGATGGTTAATGGAAGACCAAGTGGGAAACAGTTCAAAATCAGGTAATATTGAAGGCAAAAGAACTACCAAAGTTAAAAATCACAGTTTCATACACGTACAGTAGGCAGGATGAGATGAGGACAGATTGAGGGAGGTTGTTGATAGTAACAAGGAAGAAGAGAACAGTAAACACAGAACCTTGAGGAGCACCACTAGAGACAAGAGCAGGAGAAGAAATAGACGTGTTGATTTTGACACACTGACGACTATTGGACAGCCAGAACTGGAAGAGTTTGATGAAATCAGTATCAAAGCCAAATAAACTTAATTTGTCAATAAGAATAGAATGAGGGAGCCGATTAAAAGCTTTAGAAATGTCAAGAAAGATAATGCAACCAGGATCACTACGATCAGGGTGGAATTATAAGTTTTCAATCAAAGTGAGTAAGTTAGTGATGGTAGAATGACCCGGAAACTTACCATGCTGAGAAGGGGACATGAGGTGACAAATTTTAGAGAACACGTAATGAAAGACAAGGTGCTCAACGATGATTAACAGCTGAGAAACAATAGCTATTTGACGATAAGAAGTGACTTGAGATGAGGGAAATAAATTGGATTTTAGAAGTGGAGAGATCCAAGATGTTTTCAGCAAAGAGAAGAGATGCTTTAAATGGATGGAAAGAGTGGAGAAGGTTTCGCGAATTACAAAGGGTGGACACCATCAGGATAGCAAGGACCAGACAACTTGCAGGACTTATGTATGAGGGAAATTTCATGGGTGTTGAAGACAATTTCATATAGGCGGATCAGCGGGGAGGTGGGAGGGTGACCAGGGCAGAGAGAGAGAGAGACAGGATCAGAGAAATTCGAGGCGAAATAGGCATTGAAGAGATCAGCTTTCTCCAGATCTGAGTGAACAGAAAGATGGTTCCATTTCAAGCTGGGGAGGTCAGGTTTGGAATGAAGGGGATGCAAGAAAGAATAAGAGTCTTGAAGATATCCAAATGAGAAGTTGGACAGCAGAGAAAGTTTGTTGACTTCCATCAGGTTGAAAAAAAAAGTTTAAACTGGAAAGTTTAAACCAACACCAGCCCAACAAAGAGATTAAAGAAATGCTAGCATATTGATATTAATTTGGTAATCTGCAACTATTTCACGGATAGTTTAAATGCTCCCCAATTCAGCAAAAAAGCCTTCTATTTGAAAATATACTAAAGTCAGTTGAGACATTCAAACAAGAAACTTTGTGAGATCAGGTGTGTTGAACGCATGATGCCATTTGTACGAAGCAATTACATTAGCTTTATCAGAAATATTATAATTTAAACTACTGCTAATGAGGCAATATCACATTTGGATATAATATTCAGAAGTTCTCCAATTGCAGTTCAATGTTTGAAGAATGTTTTGGGTGCTACAAAGCCATTTGCATATGTACGATACAATCATAGATCGTAGTTCATATATGGAAGCGAAGCATCATTTGAATTTTATAAGCGAACAATTTACATAGCTTTTATTGATCAAATTCTTGTAGATTTGTCAAACCGTTTAAAAGCATATTCAACAGAATCATTGAAAATTGCGCGGGAATTTCCAAGGTTTTATGTGATAAACATGTATATTTCCACAACCAACAGCTGAAAAATACAGCAGCAAATGCATTCATTGGACCATTTTGAGCACGAATTTGAGCTTTGTTCTAGTTACAGGTGTTCTCTTGCTGATACACCAACAAATATAGTAGATACTCTCGCCAAATGTAATGAAGTACCTTTCCTAACACGTCTGAACTTTTGAAGGGCTATTTGCATAGTGGAATGAACGAAGAAGGATTGCAAATTTCAGCATTATTATATATCCACAAAGACATTCTCATCAACGTCGAGTAGGTGATAGACAAATTTCATCAATTAAAAGCCCAAATTCATGTGTTTATATTTACATGTAAAATGTTAATTTCATGATAACTGTTTATATGGGATTTGTAATTATATTTCCACATGTTTAAGTGAAGAATAAAAGATCCTTTTCTGCAAAATTGTATTATTTTTATTCGTGACGTGTATTTCTGTAGTTTTAAAACATATAACCCAATATCTTTATTACTTTATAGTTCACTCCCAATTTCCCATGCATCATAAAGTTGGGCAGGTGTCATAAGTGATTATGTATGCGACATGGAGACACGCCATTTAAATGAATTTATACAACATGCGGGGAATAAATTATTTTATTATGTTTTAACGTAACTTCTTATAATTAAGCACATATATCCATGTATGAAAATATTTATGTGTTTCTGAAATAGCTTTTAAAATCATATATGTATTAGGACTTCTTAAGATTGCATTGTTTTCTAATCAATGAAATTTAAAGATTTTGTTACAATGAGAGAACGGTAAAAATTGGGGCAGTGGGTATATTTTAACCTAGAATTACATGTAGAAAACGCCCATGTAAATACGTTTGTAGATAAAAGACTGCTTCTATTCAAACTATTCAAAAAAAATTTCTCAATTGCTTTCCATGAAGAAGCAACAAAAAGCGAATTCCTAGAACTCATTAATTGGGTCAAGCTAACAAATCCTTCTGAATATTTGGTTTCAAACATTAGTTTGAGCAAGCCCTCCTTCCTGAAGTTCAAACAAAATTTTGTAGTACATACATTACAAATGCAAAATATGAATTCTATCTCACTGGACAACTATAATTCTTACAAATATATTTTTAAAAAGTTACGCAAAGCCAACAAGCTCAAAGAACAATCTTCTAGAAAAATAAGAAAGCTTTGTGAAATGAGTTTACAAAACACATTTTTTGTTAGTTTTCATCTTAACGAAGTTGAATAAAAGTAGTAAATTTTCAATTTTATGTATTTTAAAAATAGAAATAGAAGAATACATACATTGATGCCAATTTATCGAAAAATTTTATATGCATAGTTCATGTAATTCATCTATTTTCAATCAAGCATTGGATTTCGGATGAGTGAGCACTAATATTTGAATATATTCTGACTATGTGGAAATAATGCTAATCTATTGCCTTACAGAAGCCTAGTGCTGAACAAAAAGTCGTACCTGGTGAGTATAAAATGAATGCCTTAGGCAAAAAACATCAAGGTTTAAATATATTTAAAATGAAGAAATGCGCATGACAAAGTCAGTACTGCATGTAAATTTATTTTCAACTATATGTCTAGAATTTAAGTAATTACATACAACGCAGATGTTCCACACTAACTAATCACATATGCAAAAAGAAAATAAATATGGCGATTACGTAATAGAATGAAATATTTCAAAAGTAAGGCCATCAAAGACAAATTATATAAAATGTATTTTCATAGAATTTAAAATTGCATCATTTCTCATGAAGTACGTTAAGGTACATTCGCAATGAAATAGAATGCGAAGTCAACTAAAGAAGAGCAAACATTTCTTACCTCTATCACTATCTAACTTTTTAATCTCATTCTCTGATTTGAACGTTGACTTGAACATGTCTGGATCAGGAGCCACAGTTGCTTTTACAACTAAATGTTATGTCTTTAGTTAATGGTAAAATAAGCGCTAGATGTGTATAAGAGACATGTGCACAATCTGTTAATCACGTGAAAAGATATTTCTCAACGATAAAACAAAGAAAAATGAAATAGAGAACAAGTGTCTGCATTTGAAAGTAAACTATTCAATGGCTTATTTAATAATTGATTTACGAATTACACTAAAGAATGTATATTTATAAGCATGATAATGAAATTCCAAAGCAGAATAACACCATTTATTACCATTGAATTAACTAAAATTCTAATATTAAAGGACTCGTAACTAAATCACTATTTTGGGACATTCCCGTGTAAACCATTTGGCTCCATAGACTATAAAAGGTTTTATAAATGCTATGTTGTCTCCGCTTTACTAGCTATACCGTTGAGTTATGTATCATAGTAATTAGACACTGTAGAGAAAGCGAAGATATTGGTGTGGTAAATGTTGCATCCTTGAAAACCTAAACAAATGATGACGAAGAGCTTACATGTTTGTCGAGAAGACCGCAACAGTGGTGCATGAGACGAGGGTCTGCAAAAGAAAACAACACACTTCCTATAAGAACACCCACAATGTCAGACTCATACCTGGAGTTTTTCTCTGTTCTTCATCTTCGAGCAGATGCTCAGCAGCTTCTTCACCATCGGAAGAGCTTTCTTGTGGAAGCGCAGAGCCATTTTCAATGCTAGTCACTTGCGAAGAGTCTTTTTTCTTGTTGCTGAGATTAAACTTTACAACATCTAAATACATGACATTCATAGCTTCTGTATAACAAAATAAAATCAAATACAATGTAAGAGCGATTATTCGGCTCCAGATTGTGAAAGTAAACAATCTCGTTTAAAAAATATTTTTGTAAATATGTATTTTATGGAAGTTTTTAGCATACACTATTTAGCTTGGACTTTCAATTTGATTTATGGAAACACAATCGTATAATAAATTGAAATAATTTTAACTTTTTAACTATCGAATACCATACAGAAAATAAGTTGACCAACAATTAAGAAATTAAAAAATGAAGAATAAACAAAAGGAGATGTTAACTAACTTGAGCTCGATTCGTTTTCAGGTGGCTTCTTTTTGTCCAGAGCAGCCAACGCAGCTAACTTTTCTTCTAGAGGATCGGCATAGCCAGTCCACCGAAGTCGCTCCTCTGAGTAATATTTTTGATAACGGAAGTACCCATGGTGGGGATTCAAAGGCTAGAAAATTACTGAAAATGAATTTCATCAAAAAGNCTTGCGAAGAGTCTTTTTTCTTGTTGCTGAGATTAAACTTTACAACATCTAAATACATGACATTCATAGCTTCTGTATAACAAAATAAAATCAAATACAATGTAAGAGCGATTATTCGGCTCCAGATTGTGAAAGTAAACAATCTCGTTTAAAAAATATTTTTGTAAATATGTATTTTATGGAAGTTTTTAGCATACACTATTTAGCTTGGACTTTCAATTTGATTTATGGAAACACAATCGTATAATAAATTGAAATAATTTTAACTTTTTAACTATCGAATACCATACAGAAAATAAGTTGACCAACAATTAAGAAATTAAAAAATGAAGAATAAACAAAAGGAGATGTTAACTAACTTGAGCTCGATTCGTTTTCAGGTGGCTTCTTTTTGTCCAGAGCAGCCAACGCAGCTAACTTTTCTTCTAGAGGATCGGCATAGCCAGTCCACCGAAGTCGCTCCTCTGAGTAATATTTTTGATAACGGAAGTACCCATGGTGGGGATTCAAAGGCTAGAAAATTACTGAAAATGAATTTCATCAAAAAGATGCTATATCTAAGATTATTTTTGAAGATCCCTTACGAATGTAAATAAGAAAACACTAAATAAAATTTAACATCAAACTCTAAACAAAATACATGTGCATGAAATAATGCCAGCATGTGTTTATATTTTCATTATTGTAAAATTCTGATCATAGAATATAAGGACACACACACACTTAGAGATTCTATACAACTGCCATTCAATAAATTCATTTGTCATTATAAACAGAAAAATATTGAAAATTTTTGGGAAATGAGAAAATTTTACTACAATTTTAAACAAGAATAAGACTTACAATCTAGTTCTTCAAGACCTAAATTACAAGCCCCATTTAAACTATGAAAATGGTCTTCGTTTCACTTCTTAACTCTTTTTTCTCCTAATTATTTCTGTTCCGTTGGTTTACAATTATTCTGCAGTTTTGGAGTTAAATAAAATAGTTAGTGAAATTATTTTTAGTTATAAGCAATACAACTGCTATTATATTTACTAATTAACATAATACCAAATAACAGAATTGATTACCATAAGAAAGAAGTATCGTTTGTCCTGACTGTAGGAAGCACTTATTTCTTCTTCTCTGAAGGAGCCATTTTTCGCAATATCCACTGCAGTTCGATCAACCAAAATTTGAACATCAGGTGGAGGCGGAATAATTGAGTAGCCTTCATAGTAAGCCCGGGTGCTAAAATTAAACATATAGAAAATTTAGAAAAATTGGAAAGTTTATTTAAACAAAGCAATGTTGATGTTAACTCCATTAAACCCTTTGTTGGAAATTGTGTGAAAATTCATTTTGAAATTCGTTGTAAGACTAATCAGTCATTTACATCTAACAATTACGTATATATGATAATTTCAATTGGAGTGCTCGTCCTCAAGTACGAAACACTCAACTGTAAATGAAAGAAGCAAATAAATGAACAATGAATTGCGAAATAGCAATTGTTTCAAACATATGGACATTCTAAAGACTAAAGCTGCACTTGATTCAATGGCGCAAAGTCGCTCATTAATTAACCCAACAATTGGTATTAACAAAACAGCGAACACTCATATTATTTGTAAAGGCCCTTATACATGCACGTGAAACTGTTTTACTTGTTAATGCAAACGTAGTATTACATCGTACAAATGCGATTACTGCAACGATGCGTTGATTTCAATGTATTGTCGAATATTTAATTGTACATGCATAATAATTTAAAATAAAGTTAGCTATTCCCCTTTATCAACAAGACTAATTGAGACACTGTGATGGCCGTATCAATGACAACATATTCTTGATAAGTAATATAATTAATTGCTATAATTAATTATTAATAATTATTTATTGCATTTTCGGGGTGTTTAGTTCACTCAGTGCCATTTTCAAATATTTACGAAATTATTTATGGGTTTCATGGTTTCACTTCCAAGCAGAAATATGTAAGAAAATAATACTGATTTGAAAGTTCTTAATATATATATATATATATATTCTAAGATAATGTTATAGATGTAGAATGGACTAATTAAATGTAAAATACGCACTAGGCTTGAGATTTACAATAAGCATCTATTTGCTCTTTTTCTGACTTTGCCTGTTCCTCTTTAACCATTTCGGGTGGTTTCCTAGATAGAACATAGCAATTCAAATATCATGAAAGTGTACTTACTCTAAAGGAGGATCAAAAACGAGAGCAGGCTTATTATTAGTTGGTGGCTGCAAGCCTTCTTCTGCCTATAAAAAACAAATTCACAGAAAATAAAACAACTTCAATCTAAATCATTCTTATATGATTTAGTGCAATGCGTCCCAGTATACATTAACCGGATCCTTAAAAATTATGGATTGCTTGGTTATATATCTACATTCATCTACATTCATATTCAAGCTAAAAAACATATATTCAATTCCTATGTGTCAATTGAAATTGGTACATTCCTCTGTGCTAACACAAACACACACACACACACACATATATATATATATATTAACAAGAAAGATTCTTAAGACTAAATATGTTTGAATTATGGGCATAAAATTTTTTATTATCGACGCGTTTCGACATTCTACTTTGTCATTTTCAAGATAATTAACCGTTTTTTTCAAAATATATTTAGCTTGCTAATTTCTTTTTGCTTGTTCATTAAAGGTCTTTCAAGGAATTTAATTGCAATATTTTCCGCTATTTTTGTTTCTTGGTGCTTAGTGATTATTTTAAATTTATTTCCTTTGGGTGGATGTGCATGTAAAAATATTTCTGAATTATGATGACCTCGCATATGTTCTTCTATTCTCGTGCTTAAATGTCGTCTGGTTTCGCCGATGTATGAATAATTGCATTAATCACAGTTGTAAATATAGAAGAGTCCAGATGACAAATCAATTGGTAGTTTATCTTTGTTTGTGAAAATATCGTGTTAAAAGACAAATTTTTCATGCTAATAGACCTTTGTTTAACATTCTGAGTTGTTTCTTTAATGTTACGGAACACTTTTGATATAAGGTAACGTCCAAAATATCTTTGTTTTTCCTATTTCACTTCGTTGCAGTGTTGGGAACAAATCCGATTTAAATTAAAAAAAGCAAAAATCGGATTTTTTCATTTAAATCGGATATTTTTATCTAAATTTCAATTTTACCCAAACAATTTTCTAAGGTAGTAAATATTAGAAATCTTTTTGACACGACTATTTTTGAAATACAATAATATAATAAATTTTAAATAAACTGAAGATACAAAAACATGCAAAACAACATTTCAGAGCTTGCCAATTCATTCCAATATCACGGCAATGACTTCAAAACAATTAGAATACAGTAATTGTATCGTTTTTAGTGTACTTGATTTAAATCAATAATTGAACTAATAATGTGCTTTGATTTAAATCATGATTTAAATCTGATTAAAATCGAGTGATTTAAATCGACCAACACTGCTTTGTTGCTATTGTATTTGAATTTAGCATTCATCACTTTGTAAATTAATCCTTGTGGTTTGAACTTTCTAGATATCACAATATCACAGAATAAAAATGAACTAATTACAAATTGGTATCAAAAATCTACAAAAAAGATCTTTATATACCATTCAAGTCATTCTGTGATAAAGTTCATAAAAAAAATATAGTTAAGTGTCTATTAGATAGAATATTTACAAGTTGTTCATCAAATTATGAAAATTTAAAAAAGAACCAAGACAAACTCTCATGAAAAATGGCAACAAGTCCAATTTTAACTTCTTGGAATTGATACATCCTTTTCCCTAAAAATTTATATTTTTAAAATAATGCGCACGTTATTACAGTTCTATAATTTGAAAGACAAAAATGTCGATTGGGACAAGAATTACAGCAATATGAATATTTGCATCACTTCTCCCAATTTCATCACTTCTCCCAATTTTTATTGCTTCATAATAACGCAATCGATGTAATCAATATGTTTTGAAGATCAAAAATAAAATTACTAAACGGATTTTAACCTGATTAACCGGCTTTACCCGGCCCGGTTTAACCGGTTTTAACCTGACTGGATCCAGCACTAATATGATTCCATCAAATTTATACAACAAAAGACAAGGAGAGAATATCCTACATCTCTGCCAGTCTTGTTTTAAGCCCAATTTTTGTAACGAGAACAAATTTGTTAAACAAAAATGCCACTATGCATATATTTCAAACTATTCAATTGATGTCTATATAGCAGGGATATTGCAACTTTTTTAGATTTATCTTGGGTCGTGATCAGCAACACCACATAAATAACTGTGATTAGATACTTGTTTGCATTAGTGTGACTTTTGTCTGACCTTCATGACATTAACAACGAAAGAGCCATAATTTGAGAAAAACAATATTTTACAATTCAAATACGCCTAATACCTGCTGCATTTTGTGAACTGACATTCAAACATACAAACAATTTTATCATTTCCATTTTGACTAATCTTGGTTAATATAATTTTGCCGAGTGGAGTTGTTAAGCTAATCTGTCCTGCTCTTGAATTTAATCAAGCTAAGCATTTATTTTCGCCTTGGATTTAAAATATAATACTTTACCTGGGGATGTTTTTGCATTTGTCTTGTTATGCTAATATAGGCTTCATAATAAATCAATAATACTCTACATATTTGGCGATACAGTACAAACTCATTATCAAATACTGGATATGCTTTAAATGAAATTCAACAAAACAAAAACATGAAGAAAGGTATAGATAAACTAATTCTGACATTTATTTTCAAAAGCACCAAAATCACTTTTAAATAATGAATTTTTTTTTGCTCGGAGAGCTGCTGGAATCTAACCGAAAACTGATCAAATTACTTCACTAAAAGAAGCCTCAAATCTAGCATCATAACTAATCGTATATTTGAAAAATCGCTAATCGAACATCGCATTAGCTATAATATTCAAGAGATGCCTATAGGTATTGGGTAAGTACAATATGCTACAACACAAAAGAAACATTAACTGTTTTGAAGAGACTTTTGATTGGGTGTATGTACTACCAGGATATCAGTAGTTGTAACAACAGTATATCTACTGCAACTTCTGAGAGCTAAAAACTAATTTAACAAACTTTTGTAACCTCGTTAGCTTTCCTCAAATTAAATCCCATTTTGGCATCGTTGGAAAATTTTTTTACAATAACTAGGTATTTGCCTTTTATGGTTGTTCTCGACAATAGACTTCTCTAGTTGCGGTGTCATTAAGGTGGGATTAGGCATTTATCAACATTATTACAAGGTTGAAGCTCTTAGGTAGGGGGCCAACGATACAACCTTCGTTGTTAAACCAATTATATCGAGGAATATGATTGGATAATTTTGAAATAATTTGAATTCCTCCAATGTGGTTTCTTATCTTAATTGGTTTAGCAACAAAAGTTGTACCGCTTGCGCGCGGCCTTATGCTCTAGTGCCAGCAGTAATCCCACCAACCTGTATATTGTTGGAAAGCTTAGGAAAAGATCTATTCAAACATAGTCAAATAGTTTGTGATTGAAGTAATGTAAACTTTGAGCTGGATAAAAAGATCAAGAAAAAGGCGAAAAATATTGTTTTTAAAACCCTACTCCTCCTGGAGTGGTTCAATTTAACAAGTTGTTTGCATTTTTAGAAAGCTGTTACCAGATACTACAGATTTATGGTATGATTTTATTCTAGCACTTCAAAGCAAAAAAATACTGGCATGTCAATTTACCCACTTTTTCGCAATTGGATCATTACCATATAAACTGCCCAGTTTCAAGAGTAAAACCGTAAATGTGAAATCCTTCCAATAGTTTCGAGATACTGACATATAAAACCTTTCTGCAAAGTTTCAGAAAATCCAATGATGGTTTATGAGCAGAAGGATTTTTTATGTTCAAAATTGGCAAAATTAGAAAATCGCTGCCAAAATCGTCTAACAAGCATTGAAAAAAATTAGGTGTCTGTGATAAATTGCACTTTTAACCTAAAAGGAGTGGGAATTTCTGAAAAAGTTGAATTTTGAATTTCTTGATGAATTCGGATCAAATTGGTGAAAAAATTTTTTTAAATTTTTTTTCAATTTAATGCCTAATGCCACCTTAACACACTTAACCCTTTCCTTCTAGTAGTGAAGAATCCAGAATGCACAATGTTTACTATTACTATTACAATACAATAACATGGATTCCTAGATGTTCCTCGCAATAACTTATTTATGATTTAGCAATGACCAAAATTTGCACTCTATCCAAAAACATTTTGATAAAATTATTTGAGTTCAAACAAGGCCATGGCTCAAAGTTTAGTGTGCAATACAGAAAATGTCCACGATTGATTTCATTCGTAGTTATTTATAATTCCGTAAACCAACGGTGGAAAGGTTCAGTTACAACAGCCCACGAAACTTCATAAAAATTGACTCTACCAGCAGACTATGTGTCTCTCAAAAATCTACCCACAACTCACATTTGCTTCATTTTGGAGAGCAATTGATCCGCCTATTTTTAGTGCAACAATCAGTGTTTCGAAAAACAGGAACAAAAAGCTAGAAAATAGAATGTGCATGGGAAACAACAAAATTAATATTAAGAGCCTGAATAATATGTTGAATACACGCCGCAAAATATTCATGGATGTTATTTCAAATATACAGTTTTGCAAGAATAGGTAAAAATTCTGGCCTGCTCTTCAGCCCTTTTATTGGCCCCGACTGATCCACGTTCACTGTAAATCTCAAAGACCCTTATAAATTTTAAATACAAAAATTCAATTTTCGAGAAAATATATAAAGATCTTTAAAACAATAAAATACCTTTTGTTCTTTGGGTTTGGGCTTTGAAGTGACAGGTACCCTTAATAAAGGGTGCAAATAACCCTCACCTTCATCGCTACTGTCATCGCTAACTTCTTCCCCATGATCGATAACACGAGCACGTCTTGCAGCTAAATAATTCCAAGTTCATTAAAACAATGGAAGAATCTCAAGGCTTTTTAAAAGTTCAATAAATTTGTATTCAAGAAAATACGTTGAATTTAAAAGAAAAAGATGAAATTTGAATTGGACTAACTTAATGTTATTCATTAATGTGAATAATGATGACCTACCTTTGACTGGAACAGTTTCGGTTGCACCTTTGGGTACATATCTTCGCTCTTTAATCATCTTAACTACATGTTTGTAATAAGGATGCAGTTCATCGTCAATGTTAAGAAAATTAAACCCTTCGCTGTTGGCTTGTTTAGCTTTTAACATAACCTCCATCTGGCCACCATGCGTCGCAACAAATCCTGCGGTTTTTTCAATCACCAAGTGTTGTTTCATTGTTTCGGGCTAAAAAGGGCTTATTATGTTGTTGGATACAATTTCTATAAATTGCTTAATTATTTAGATTTATACTGCTTGCCTTAAAGTGAGATTATCACTTGAGGAACTCATCTATCAAATTTTATAAAATTAATTGTTTTGGTCACCGTAACATCGAGAAAACTTATAAAGTGAACATAAGGTGAGAACATGAGGACTACATACAATAATATTTGAAATTTGAATTGTGAAAAACAACCTTTTAAACAAATACATTTTTGAAAAACATTTAAAGCCAAATTGCCAATTTCATATTAATTCTCAGCGTTGGAACAAAAGTTAACAGAAACGATATATACACAAATAGAAATTTGAATTTGGTCAAAACATATATTCGCTGAAAGAAAACAAATTAACAAATTTAAACCTTTGCTTTAGACAGATCACGATTTTTCACTCAAGTGTTTTTGCAATATACTTTCTTACCTGCCGCAAATCTTTTTGAATGAATAAGCCTTCAGGCGCAATGAATGGTTTTTCCTCCTCAATTAACTGAGCTGGTTCTGGCTTCGGTTCAACTCCATAATCTAAAGTATTTAAGTTTATACAATTGAATGGGTTCATTTTTATAATTTTCAAAATATTCATCAAGGTATATATTTTAGTTACACAGTAGAACAGCAAGATTACGAAAATTAAGATATAATTATATCTAGTCATCTTAAATTTATTTACATTTATTAACATTTAAACTGCAAAAGCACTTACCTTTAAGAAATCTCATTTATTAGTTTGAATTTGAAATCTGAAAAACTATTAAAATTCAAAATATATACGTTTTTTGATAAGAAGTAAGAGAGACCTTCGTCAGTAGGCTGAGTGGGATCATAAAGTTGGTTTTCGTAGTTATAACCAACAGCTGAGTATCCACCTTCTTGAAGAGCCTCTTGATACCGATTCCATTCTTCATCTAAATTCAAGGCATGTCATTCAGAGGATGCTTGTAATGAAAATGAATCAATTGTTTCCAATATTTTCCACAATTATAGTTTGTGTAAATCATCCCCACAAATACTTGGTTAATGTAATTTTTTGTTGACATCGCGTTGAATAAATAATATGTTTGTGTAACAATAGTAAAATCGAATATACTAGGGTCAATTACAACCCATGAAAAAATTGTTCTAAATATTTTTTCTGAATATTTAACAAAGGTCACTTGCGACAAATCATTTGAAATATTCAGTTATAAAATTTTCACAGATTTAAATGAAATATTTTATTGCAAAAGTACACAAAAATAACTAATGTACATCTCGGTGATCCTGAGACTCATTCGTTCCTATTGAATATTCTTACAAATAAATTGAAAACAAAATTTATGGTTTGGAAATGCATGATGAGCACGATGCGTAGAAGGTGAAAATTATTGCAATACCTTCTTTCAGTTTCTCTTCTTCCAACTTCTTGTTTAATGCCAGGTAACGTTCTGTATCACAGATACTTTCAATTTTCAAATCTTCTTCTGTAAGTGGCCCATGCTTATTAGACAATCGCAACAAATCAGCATCGAATTCTGCCTGATCAGTCAAAAATGCACGAATATCAAATCTAAAGATAATTATTCATTCAAAACTAAATAAAATCTATAGAAACAGTCGTCTCTAATATAAAAATGCTGATTGAACAGCGAAAAATTTCAATTGAATTTTAAATAAAAAGAATTCTCGAAAAACTCGACAAAAACACGTCATTAATATATGGACATTCTGTCCATTAAATTCAAATAGGATTTATTGTCATTACAAGAATTGCTTAATTTTGAATCACAAAAGTCAATAAAACCTGTCAATAATTAGTGACTTATCACCGCTCCATGGAACAAGATGTTGCTTTTGTTCTATCCATCTTGCCTTCTCATCATCACGAAAGTAGCGACATTCATAACCAAACACAAGTAAATCATCATTTTCAACAGACGGCATCCTTAAATAAAAAAACAATAATGTAAATTTAGCCATTTTCAAAATCTAAGTTTGCAAAACAATAAAATATTCACCAATTTATTATGCAATAAAAAATTATACTAAAACAGTTCACTACAGGTGTTGTATACATTGACAACACTGCTTACAGTGAACGCTTTTTACTACATTACAACAAATATTATATAGAGTTAAGGGGGCGATACACGGTCAAGCTTGTGTGTCAAACTTAATTTCATAATTGCTCGGCATTCAATCCCAAGATATATTTGAGCGTGTATCACCCCTTCAAACTTGTACAACCTAATTTCAGCAATCTAATCGCTTTTGATTTTCCTCGTGAAACTTGTGCAAACAAGCGTGCCACACTTTCTCTCGCTATCACGCTTTATTAAAATCAATTAATGAGCGTTATAAATAGTTCCCGTGTTTGTGAAAATCTCATCTCCAAAAACAGGGAGCTGCGTTTATGTGAAGAGACATAAAAAATTTATTAGCAGATTTATTATGTATTAAAATTGTGTCTATTGATTTTGTTGACTCCTATAATGTATATCACTAGAATTGTTCAACATCCATTCGTAATTGTTTACGAGGATAACGTAAAATGACATAAAAGAAATGATATGTGATTGATGTAAATTGACATTTAAACATTTGTAAATACTAAATATACCTATTAAATTTGTTGTTTTTGATGTACATTTTTTATTTGTTTGCGGTTCGGTTACTTTGGGAACACCCTATATATATATATACTTACATCATCACCAAGCAACAAAAGATCATTTTAAAATATTAACAAAGAACAAACATACCAAGATCACTGAAGCATTATTAATAAAACAACAACGTAAAAAACTTTTAAATAGACAATTAAACCATGTTAGCATTCTTAAACTTTTCTAAACTTTCCCTCTATACTCTATATGCACTGACGAAGCTATACGTATGTAGCGAAACATGTTTGCTGAATAAATCTTTCATAATATGCTAAGTCTTAGCAAAATATCATTTAATTATATTTTATCAAATGTGCTAAGTAGAGAAGAAAAGAAATTATATTTCAAGTATAGACGACTATTATTAAAATTTGAAAAACATCAATTACACTTAAATTTTCTAGAAGAATGCTTACAAATAAAAGTTATNAATATATATATATATATATATATATATATATAATACATTTTATTTCAGACAAAAAATATAAAAATATTTAATACAAAATAGAATACAAATTTAGCATTAAATTGTTTGAAAATGGTTGGCATATGAGTGATAGAGGCGCTTTTTATACTGTCAACCAGTGTCATATCATACACAGAGATAAAATGAAGCAGCGAGATGGATTGCAAATGTTACACTGAATACCACGAATTTGCACAGGTAGATTACCATTTGTAGCCATCAAATGCATATTAATACCTGTGAAGAACTGCTGAAATCAGCTTAAACTTGCGGAAGACTATAGAATTGATCCTATGATAAAGAATACTATTGCATTCAAAACAAATCGCATGGAGATCGAGTGATGTCGCAAGAAAATGACACACAAGTGAATAAGATTGACAACTTGATAACTTTTAACAACTTCAGTAAACAATCAAATAAAGTTACAGCAGACGAATAGTTGAATGCTTTGGAACGAATTAGATATTTGAAAACAAGTTTAGAAAGAAACACGGTCAGACTAAACAAACTGTCTTTAATCAAAGCCCCCATTTTTTTCAATAAGTGACTCAATATAAATTAATGAATATATTTCAAATTATTTCAATTAAGTGGATTTATTTGTGGAAGATTAATATAAATTATTGTTGCCAATTATTGCTGTAAGCTTAATATCTTTTATTAGTTCTGAGTATAAAACTCACTTCAATTAAATTATGTTGTATAATTGTATTATGTTTTGATGTAAGTAGTCATCATATGTGCTTCTATGAATAGCTGTTTAGTTAATAAGTAAAATTTTTAAAGTTTATGATCCTGATTTTCTTTTTTGAATTTTGAGAATAGGACATGTGTTGTATGAGGTATCACCATAGATTAAAATACCATATTGAATTATTGGCAGTATGAATACTTTATAAAAGTGTAGTGTAATGTGCTTAGAAAGGAAGTGTCTTATTTTCATCAAAATACCACATAGTTTGGAGACTGTTTTTACAAATAAAAGATACATGCACTGCAAAACTAAATGTTTTATCTATTATTATCCCTAAATATTCATACGAATCATTCATGTTAAGTTGTTTCCGCTCGTTGCAGCTTAGGTATTTGAAAAAAAATTATCTGAGTAGTCTTATTACAATTTAAAGAAAGACGATTAAATCAGTGCCAATCTTGTAGAACATTTGTTATATTGAAGTCTTAAATAATATATCCCTGTCAGGTGAACTTACTTGGATCTTTGTATCATCAGCAAACAGGTAAACCAATGCAGTTAAGAATATAGGAAGGTCAATTATGTACATTAAGAAAAGTAATGATCCAAGAATTTAGCCTTGTGGTACACCACATGTTATCTCGTTTAGTTTTCAATCAGTTGTGTCTATTGAAACATATTGATATCAGTTTTGTAGATAATTTTTAAAAAAATTTAAAATGTGGCCTCTAATGCCATATTTATATATATAATATAATATTTAACAACAAGTTATGATCTATTGTTTGAAAGGCTTTCCCTGGTAAAAAAATATGCAGGCAGACTATAATTTATTGTCTTTGAAATGTCTAATATTTTCAATTACATTCATTAAAACTAAAATTGTGTTATAGTGAGGTCAAAACCCAAATTGATATAGATTTATTAAATTGTACTTATTTATAAATTTAAATACTCTATTGTGTTTTAGTCTTTCAAAAATTTTACTAAATATTGGCAATAGTGAGATTGGTCTGTAATTTGAGGGGCATTGGTGTCCCCAGATTTATGAACAGGTATTATTTTAGCTATTTTGAATACGGAGATTTGGTATTGCAGTTAAAGGATTTAAAATTTCTGAGAAGATAGCTTTCTCAATTTTACTGGATATACCATCAACACTTGCAGATGATTTAGATTTTAATTAATTAACAATATTTTTCAGTTCAGAGTGTTGAAATCGGGCATAGATCCATAGTCTCAGGATTAATATCAATGACAAAAGACTTCGCACCGGCAGGAATATTTTCAGCACTAGAGGAACCAATGCTTGAATTAAAATCATTACTTATCTTATCCATTTTCTGATATTTTGATAATTTCCTGTAATTATACTTAAGAATGAGTAGAACTGTTTGGAACCTTTTGCAAAAGAACTCAGTTTTCTAATAACTGCGTTCAGAATTTCGGATTTTTGAAACAACCCTATTTCTGATATTACAAAATTTAATATGATTTTCTCGACAATTATTCATTTTATTTTTGTAAGCAATATTTCGTTGTTATTAAGTTTTTAATTGAATTATTGATTTTTAAGTTACTCAGGACCATTTTTAATTTTAGTCTTTGATTAAGCAAAAATAAGCAGTTTAGTAAATTTGTTCTGAATGGATAAATGTAGAGCATGAAATTGTAGATTTTTGAAGATGACTAATTTATATTACATTATTACGAAATGATATGATCTGTGTATACGTCTTCCAGAACACAAACCAAATCAATATTTCAGAACTAATACTTCTTATCATCTGTTGGAGGACTGTAAATTACAGCCAAATAGAAATTAAACTTATTTTTTAATGTGGTTACATTAATATTCGGACACTAGAAAATTGAAATTGTGATATATTGAATCACTTCGGTTGGCATTTTTATCAACCAATTTATTGATACTAAACCGGACAGAAAAATAACTGTAACATTATCTGACACAGACAGACGCTCACACTTTTCTTTTTTGTTTTGTATGAAATATATCTGTCAAAAACTATTTAGTTCAAAAATTCAGATATTTCGTAATATGACTAATCGGAATTTGTGCAAAATAGATTGCCTAAAACTTTTTTCATTGACAACATAAACGTATATTAATTACTTTTTAAATAATGTTTATCAAAATGTAGTTTTGTTTGTTTACATTCGAATTTGTTGGATTGTATTCCAAAGCAAATTTTTTAATCATAACCAGTTTCTTATTAAATTCCTACTAATGTATGAATTAAGTTTATTCTAATGAAATTAGTATGTTTTAGGCTTTCATATTTAAACTAAAAGTAAGTCAAATATTATCTTTAATTTTCTTTAGCAATTATTGTTATAGCTATGGTTGATTTTTGTAAGTATAGTTTTAATCTAACTTTAGCATGTGTTTTCATTTCAAGGTGTTTCCAGTTTTGTTTTTACTGGGTTTCTTATTTTATTCCACAATTTCAAGCTTTCAATTGTGATCGTGAAGAATATTCTTTTATTATATGGTCACATTGTTCGATTTCTGGCAGTTTAATCTTATCATACCCTCTATAATATATATAGTAAACTTGATTTCTCCATTCTTTATATATGAAATTGATTTGTCTTAATAAAATTGTTCATCGTTTGAAATCATTTAAGTAGTATTGCTGTCATATATATAAACTATATTAATGCTACCTAAACATCTTGTTTTAGAGGTAATTGTAAATATGTATAGTTTGAATAATAATAAATTTAGAATTTTGTAGTTTTCTGGATTTTTCTAAAACTTACATTAATTACAAATGTTTTGCATTTATTCAATTGCATGTATCCAAGTGTAATTTTACTTCTTAATCTCAAATTTAATCATTTGAAATATTTATATCTGACTACGAGTTGTTTCAAATATCTATTGTTTATCATTCCTATCACTTACTGATAAAATGTGCGAAAATGGCGTCAATTCTAGATTCTATAGCAAATTTTTAATGGTTTATTCCTGCAGCTGATAAAATGATAAAGAATGAGTTGTACAATGGTTAGAAGCGTCTCGTAATTTTTACATAAACATAAAAAAGCGCTATTCTCATGATAAAAGTTTCGTATTTTAATCTTGACAAAACAGAAAGGAAATACCGCAATGGCTCTGCTAAAGCCTAACAAATGCAGTTTGCACTTTAAAACACCTTGTGGTTTGCTACACATATGTACAAACAATTATAGTCATTCTACGAGTGAACTAATGCTGAAATTCTATCCTATTACCACAGCAACTAAATTTGTTTTTTCACACCAGCACTGTGAAAATCGTCGCGCTATTTTATTGGTTGGAATATTTCAGAGGAAACATGCGCTGTCACGAGAGTAATCCAAATTTCATCATGAAATTTTATTAGTTTTATTCACCACTTTTTTTACAATACCCAATTCTTTTTTTCGAGAAGCTCTATTATCCTATTGAAAAGTCACTGCAGGCGTTCTTAAAAATGTTCGAAAACTCATATGAAAATATACTACAAAGGACAGGAGTACTGAGCTACACCCGCGTAAATAAATCAGCACTTTCGTGATAAAATTGATTTAATCTTTTCATATTATTTGTTACAAAAAGCTGTTATACTAAACTGCATGCACTAATTCCTCTAATTTTCTGCGTGAATTGTAATCTCTTATTTGCAAGGCATAGTTAATATTTAATAGTGAACATTCGTAGATTTACTTGCAAATCTACAGCAAATGATTACTATTAATTACAAATTCACTATATTATATGTGCTTTCTGTCTATTTTTAAGTTTAGCATAAAAATCGTTTGTTAGGATTCACTCGGTCATTATGCACTGCACACTTGCGCAATTGCGCTACGTTGGCTTTAATTCTAGCGAAAATTTAAAAATCATATGAATATTATTAAACAGTTTTCCAACAAATAGTGTAGTGATTATTTTACTGACACATATCAACTCGACTACTAATTAACCTGTTTCATAACAGTTTGTTTTTTGTTGAAGGCCTTGGTCACGACACTTTAGTATGTAGTTTACGTGGTATTTTGGAAAAAAAATTTTCAATTGGTTTAGAGATTTTAACTGCAATTTTTTTGCTGAGGATAAAATTAGTACACACGTACACACGATTAAGAATTAAACTTGCTTTTCTAAAGCAAGTGTCGTTGATCATTCAAGAGTATATCGTACGCATTTATACAAAAGTTTTGTTCATTAATTTTCTTTTTTTCAGATGTCAATGTTCAATTTCTCCATGCATTATTGCTATTTTGATTCAATGTTCCTCTTTATTTTACATAATACTTTTTGTGTTATTTAGAAACGTTGTTTTTAACATCAAAAACTAGACTTATGTAGTGCAGAAAGTGTTTTTGCAAAATCGATTTGTTTTCTAAATCCATTATTGAGTGCTTTTGTTAGCTAGAATTAAACGCAAATGCACCGAATCGCGTTTCCTCATATTTTCCAACCGTTGAACTACATTTGAACTTTAGATGGTTGATCAAGAAGAAAGTGATATTGCCGAAACAGATTTATTAATTCAAAATATGGAAGCACAACAACAAACACAGGTGCCTATTATATATATATTTTTATATATAGATATAATGTATATATATATATATATATATATGTATGTATATATATGTATATGGGCCCTTTGTAACATAATAATTTGAACAAAATTTACAAAGGGCCCGAAACGTTCAATTTTCATTGTGACAAAGACCCCTTCCTCGCACAGAACCATTTTTGCATTTTTTGAGCTGTTTTTTTACTAATATGTACTAAAATACAATATTTATATATTATATAAGTTAAAAATTGTTTATTTCAGGGATTCACTATCAAGTTTTCCCATAGAATCCCAATCCTTAATTTCTAATAAATTAATTTCCATTAAACTGTGATTTTGAGCTTCAAATACCTCTCAATTTGTGCTGCATTTGAACTAAGCATTTTAAGAACTCAATTTACATAACTTCAATAAGCTGCAAGTGTTATAACAGCAAGTTGCAACACTTGGTGGGTTATTTCAACAATGCCAAATCGGGTCTACATATATGTATATGATTCAAAATTCCACAGGAACCCACAAATGGGGGGTCCATAAAAAAACAGACTTCAGATCAGAGTTGCACACCAGTAAGTCGTCGTAAGGAAATAACTTCACCACGTACTGGCATCTACCCTCCATAAAATACATGAAAACAGGCTAACCGGTTGGTCAGAAGTTTGCAGACCATCCGGTCGACTCGAAGCCGTCAAAATCTGCTGGCCTGTGAAAGGTCGACTCGGAGCCGCTTTAGATTGCTCTATACTGATTAATTAATCCGCATATTACTACTTTAGCTACATAAATAATTTTGATACACAGACAATAATCATGTAATTTTTGAAAATAATCTGATTATTTGTTTACTTAAATTTTCACAAAACTAACTTTTCTTGTATCATTGCTCAACATTAGGTATAATATACCCAGATCACTCTTTATTTAAGGGTATCAGACTGTTAATATAGAGTCAAATTGAAAAAAAGCAATGTTACAAAGGGCCCATATATATGGCAACTTTTACAAAGGGCCCATATATATGTATATATATTTAATCTATTTATGAATTTTTTCACATTTAGATGGGTTTGATTTTCGAATATCTATTAATTATCCGATTCCTTTGAACAATTTTTTAACTTTCTGATGTTTTAGCCCTTATCAGACAACAAAGTAGCGACACCGACAGTGGTAATATTCCCTTAATTTTGCATGTCTGTTTTTTAATCTTATGCGCATGCTCACAAGTAGTTTTACCCATTAATGATATTATTTTATGTATTAGGGAAATTTTATGGACTAGGAAAATTTTACATTTTTCTGCATTCAATAGTTTCATTCATAAATTATTAGTTATTCTAGTTTTGAAGATTTTTACTTGATTTCAACAATTAATGTGTGAAACTTCTGTGAATATTCATACATGTGTAATCATAGCTCTAGATTTTCTGCGCCTTTTTGTCATTCGCTTTAGACCCGCAGTATTCGTAATGTCGCTTTACTTGAATTTAAATTTAATTTGTTGGAGCAAACTTTGCCGACTTTGTGAACATCTTGCAGTTTGAATTTGTAAAATGAACCTTATAAATGTCACAAAGTTTCTTGAATTTTAAGTGTTGTCGTAAGCACTGAAATACCTACACCTTTAGAGGCAACCTCCAGCAGAAACAAATGAACAATCCCGAACTATCAGTCGTAATGAAATGAAGTATGGAGCGCAACACATCGTGAAGGTTTTTATTCCCGTCACCATCTGCATGTTCGTCGTGGTTTTCTTCATTAAACTCTTGAAGATCTACGGCCAAAAAAATAATGCTGTTCAAGCGTAAGTGTCGTAATACTCCTACTTTGAAACACGTAGTTTTCTTTCGCTAATATCTGTGACAGTCGTTATTTTTATAACTAAGTCTTTTTCAATAAGAATTTAATGTGTACTGGCGAATTGCAACGTTTAGTCCCTATATTATTTTCAATGAAGACTCATCGGATTCAACATCGACGCTTCTGAAGAAAGTCGTGATTAATGCATTGGCTTTGGTTCTCTTTATTACAGTTGCCACTTTCGGTTTAGTGTTACTCTACAAATATCGATGTTACAAGGTATTTTTTTCGTATTTGCATTTTCTGCAATATTTTATCTTTGATAAACTATTTTAACAATTCTTTTTTAATTTCAAATGCATTTAAGATTATTTCCTTTGAGTATTTTTAATCAACCAAGCTATTCAAGTGGAAGTGTTTTAAAGAATTCCGATTTTAATACTTTAAAATGACATCGGAAATATCGTGGCCCGACAATTTCCAAAGCGACATATTTACATTTTTGCTTGGGTCATACTTGAATAATTTAATACGGTTAATGTATATAAAGGGAGAAGGGTTTGGAATAATCCACGAAATTGATTTTTATTCAAGAAAAATCAAGTTGAAATCTGTATATATATATGAATATCACAATAGAACATGATTATGTCTTAAAAACTACTAACTACAGGATTTCCCATTTGAAAATGACAATTTCTAAAATGAAAATGACCTTTTCCCTCGCTGTGAACGGCCAAATGATCGTGATATCCATATGTTGTCATTCATTTCGTCGATATAAATTTTCTGGGTTTGCCGTGCATTGCCTCTTGACCATACAGCATAATTATGACGACGCCTTTTGTGCATTCATTGTTGTGTTCTTGAGGCTGAACAACAAGTTTCTTTGGAATGTAATGCATACCGTCAAATGACGATAAATTGTGAAGATACTAACATCATTAAATAGGTTCTCCTTCAATATTTTCAGGATTTTACTGGGATCTTCATTAAGTTTCTATCTTAGAAATTCTCTGTAAATATCAGTTAACTTTGACAGATGGTGACCTCGTTTTCATGCTGGTGAATGATATTGCCGAGCAATGCGTTTTACTGTGCCATATTTATGCCTAAGTTTTTTGAAATTGCATATATGCTTTCTTCTGATCTTCAGGCAGCTAAAATACGACTTTTATA
Organism: Hofstenia miamia; assembly: GCA_900660155.1. Taxonomy (NCBI): domain Eukaryota; kingdom Metazoa; phylum Xenacoelomorpha; order Acoela; family Hofsteniidae; genus Hofstenia; species Hofstenia miamia. The sequence continues at coordinate 1,661,251 of CABFPE010000059.1, read as the reverse complement.
TTCTTTTGAGACATTCTTATATTTGCGTCATGAATCAACCATCTTTGAAGAGTAACTGAACTGCTCAAAAACTACTGATTTCTTATTGGATAAATTATATTATGACGTAAATCGGATAATCAAAACAATGTTTCCATTAAACTGAAAAGAACATGCATATATATATATATATATATATATATATATATATACATATATACATATATATATATATATATATATATATATATATATATATATATATATATCGACTTACAAAGTCATCGTCAGTTCTTTACAAATTATTCCCACTAAGCTTACTAAATTTTACAATAATAATTTTTTAAATTTTAAATAGTTGTAAGTTTAATTTATAAACTTGGTTGCAAGGATTTTATGAAAATGCTCTCAATGATTTTTAAATAACTTGATCTTGATGTCTGGTGTAATATTTTTGTTTCAAATTTTATTTCGCATTTAATTAGATGATTAGATATACTGGTAATTTCCATTTGAGAAGTGGTAAATTCATTTGAGAAAAGGTAAATTCATTTGAGAAAAGGTAATTTTCATTTGAGAAATGATCATTTTCAAATGGAAAACCTGTATTTGTTTAAAAAAACTTGCTGAGAATGACCCACATTTGGTGATATTCCAAAAATCAACTTCGAAAAAAAGGCTGGAAACAAATTACACGAAAACCCTCATATCAGAAATATGGATGTCAAATATCAATAACCTCTTTTATTATGTGGAGCACATTGAAAAATATTTAGGAATCCACAATCAAAATGCCAATTTGAGAGGCATTGCACATCTTCAAAAATAATCATATATATTTATAAATAATATCAGTACACTACTTATTTATTTCGCGACTCAGTCTTGACTATGCATTGTAACATAACTATTGAAATATTATCTTCACAAAACAACAAGTCCTCACTCATTATTCTTCCTTAAACTGTTTTAAATTTTTACTTCGTTTGTGTTTAACAGTATTATATTTTAGTTCATCAATGGATACTTGCTGTTTGCATCAGTGCTCTTGCTTTTTATGCTGGGATTGTTTAATGCATAGTGAGTGGTTTTTAAAAAATTATTTTTAATAAGATAAATTCTTTTTCAATCAGTATTGCTCTCAACATATGTATCTCCTAAAATCATATGCGTTTAGCAAACCAAGGCCTTGCAATGAACTTCATGTGTATTTCTACAACCATGTTTGGCAGTTCGTCACAATTTTCAATTTGTTGAGTTTCAGTCTAAAATATACCTCAAAAGGGGAAGTTGAAAATGTATAGAATAAATTATAAGTTTTATCAAGTATTCGATTTTGTAGCATATTCATCAACATCTTCAATGTCAAATGAAATAAATTTTAAGGTGCTCATTAAATTGCAGGGGAGACATATATTAAATGAATGACATTAAGGAATTTTGAAACATTTAAGTTTTCACCAAGCCCTACCTGTAGATATTTCGTATTTTATAAAACAATTTGACTATTTACAAGAAGACAAAATCATGTTTCAATTATGTTTAGTCAAATTTGCATGGAACTGAACATCGTTGTAGACATATTCACAATGACCATTTTGATGTGGAATTTTGGTGTACTTGGAATCATAGCTATTCACTGGAAGAGTCCTCTGATCCTGCAGCAGGCTTACCTTATCTGTTCAAGCGCTTTCCTTGCATTACAATTAATAGTAATTTTCCCCAACTACACTTGCTGGGTTATTCTTTTTGCAATGAGTGTATATGGTAAGATTCTTTAAAAATGTTTATTCGTCTGCTTTGATTAAAATATATACATTTATAGCTATGTTAAGGTCAGCTGTGAAACATTCTTTTAGATTTAATTTCTGTATTGATGCCATTTGGTCCACTAAGATTACTGGTGAACATTGCTGAGACGCGTCAGGAGCCTCTTTTTCGAGCACTTATCTATTCATGTAAGTTAATTTTCAATTGAACATATAAACGTTTTTTAAGCAATGGTGTACATGGCAAATGAGGAAAGAAGCACACCTCCGCCACTTGCACCGAATGAAGATTTTTCAACGGTTGAATCAAACAGTAAGTACCACTTTTGAGTTACGTGTCAATTCGTTTGCCAAGAGTGCTTGGCATTTTATTCACATGTGCATGAAATTGCTTGCTATTTATAACCCTTAAGTGAACAACTCCTTCAATTTGCAGTTACGAGTCCATTTATCTGACAAAATATATTAGGAAGAATATAGTACATAACTATGTTCTTCTGATTTTTCACACTAAAATTATACAGTTTTGAAATTTTTTAGCCCATGTAAAATCAGTAATTATTCGTTTTTAAAAAAAGTATTAGTGAATATTTTGTCCAATTAATTTCTATATTTATGGGGATATACACGTAACAGCGCCGATTAGAGATGAATGTCCTCGTTTTTGCCATGTGCCGTCAAAGATAGCGACACTGTCTAATGCATTTTTTGTCAAATTGTTATCGTCCTTGGTCAATTCAGTTGCTGCTTGCGTCATATATTCCTCTGCAACACTCTCTGCTGCGTCTTTCAATTTAGTGTTTAGTTCATCAAAAGATTTGGTTGATAATGGCGGTGGCATATTTAGAGCAGCACACATTTTCTTCATCGCAAACAAACCTTTCGAAAATGTCTCGAAAACCCAAAACCATACGTACATTCAAATCAAATGGCAACTTGCCTTTCTTTTCGATTCCATTAACTTTGGCTCGTGAAGATGAATAAAATCTATGTAAAAATCCACATGATGTACAAATCAAACTAAAATTACAAACAAATCCATTTTTTACATCACTTTTAGTCAGAGTCAAAGTTTTTTGAAGCAT
>CABFPE010000059.1:1636804-1651182 GCA_900660155.1 Hofstenia miamia | reverse complement strand
AATTTTCGAACAAGATCAACGAAAGAACAAAAAGATTTACTGTAAACAAGTATAAATCTAAAATAAAGCGAAATTCTTTTATAAATAATGCAATAAGGCAATAGAATGAATTTCCCCAAGAGATCAAATGTATTAAAAATGTAAAACACTTTCGCAAACGTGTTAAGGAATTAATTCTAAAGCAAAACTTCATCTGTGGAAAAGCTTGGATAGGTTACAAATTTTATAATACTGATTATACTACTACTACAAGACCATAATATCCGTTGCCTAAAATGACGCTTTTCATGTATATATTTCATGTCTTTTTTATTATTTTTGAACATTATTGACGCTATTTAGAGAATTTATCAGTTTCTGAAATTGTAAATAAAAGTCTCTAAATATAGAATATCTTATCTTATCTTATCTTACTACACCAAAAAATAAACCGTAAATAAACTACATGTATTGAACGTATTAAAAAAAAGAAAATGTTGGCGAACTTATTTAGCATCCAAAACTGACAAAAATCATTCTGCTTATAAGAAAGCTCGTAACATTTGTAACATCCATATAAGAAATACATGTAATCGTTTTGCTAGATTAGAATACAAGAATCTAACTTATCAAAAAACGAAATGGGAATTTATAAACAAACTTCTAAATAAAAATCTACTGAAAGTGATTAGCTGGAAATTATCAAGTTCTATGTGAAGACTATTACAAGTAATAGAGAAATTGGCAATGCTTTTAATGAGGTATTTCAAAATTTTTGAAAGTATGAAGGGAAAAAATTTCCTTATAAATCTAAGCTTCCGAAAGGACAAAATTTAACTGATTTCTCATTCAGATATGTTACAAGTTGTGAAATGATAAGACCTATTAGAAGTTTAAAAAAATAAATCCAGCGGACCTTGAAATATACCAACTTGGTTTCTAAAAGATGCTTATGCATTAGTTTCGGAGCCTCTTTGTTACATTATAAATACTTGCATAAAACTTAAAAATAGCCAATATAACTCCTGTTTATAAAAAAGGTGATCCCGAAAACTGTTTAAATTTTTCTGTAACATCACCAATTAGTAAGATTTTCGAACGCTTATTCAATTAGCAAACCAAAATTAATGAGCACATGAGTGAATATAATTTCTACTCTAACAAACATTGTATTCTACCCTCAAACCTTAAGCAATTACATTTTTCTACGCAAAGATGAGCTCTTTTATCCAATTATTTAAGTAATTGAAAACTACGAGTTAAACTTAATGAGACATTTTCAAATTGGATTGAAATTAAAATAAGTGTTCCACAGGGAACAATATTAGGTCCCTTGCTTTTTAATATATATGTTAATGACTTAAGTAATTACACTAATTGTCATGTTATTCAATACGCTGATGACACAATGCTATTTTGCTCAAATATATCGATTGAAAATGCAATCATAAAAATTGAAGATGACTGAAATTGCATGTCAATCCTACCGAAACTCAATTCCGCATTATAAAATCAATAACTAATTCCAACAATTGTTATCAACAGATCTAAACTTTAATGGCACCCAAAGAGATCAAGTGGACAATTTCAAATACTTAGGAATTACATTTGACTCATTACTTAGCTTTCAAAGGCAATTTAATATAAACGAATGACTATTTCAATTAAAGCACTCAGCAAAATATCTCAGCAGTTACCTACAAAAGCTAAAATTCAGCTAATCCATGCAATAGTTTTAAATCATTTTTATTATGGCAATGTACTTTATACAGATGTAAATGAAAATTTCCTAAAGAAAATTAATTCACAGTTGAGATGGGCAATGAAGATAGTAACGAACAACTATTCTAACATTAATAAAATTAATTACAAAAACTTCAGTAAAAATTTCTTACGTCCTCAATACCTAATTCAGATAATTGTATTAACAACATTGTATAAGACTGTAAACAACATCAACCCATATGATAAAATATATTTCCCTAATCTCGGTAAAATCGCACACCTAGATACACGCACTCGAAATATTAAACCAGTTCCTTGTAAAAAGAAATTTATTCATTAATACCTCTATAAAACTTTGGAATAATTTACCTAAAGAATGAAAGTTAGTGAATAATTTAAAGATGTTTAAAAACAATGTCAATCGATTTTACTATAATTCTAGAAAAAAAATAATTGAATTCAAATGGAGGTGTTTCAAATTTTACAACCAGGACTATTCAACTAGCAGAAATTAAAACGCCATACCCAATGGTGCAATTTTCTTTTGCATTGCTTTTTGTACAGTTTATTGACGCTTTCAGAGTTGCAATCAGTATAATTATATATTGTCAAAGTAATTTCTGAATAAAGGTTTCTTCTTATTCTTCTAATGCGCTAAAAGTCCTTGCCTATGCTACTGCTATTTGTCAAAATACATATTTCAATATTTTGCAAAATACATACTATTTTTTACCAAAAAGTTAGAATTTTAAACTAGATATATTCTCCATGCTAAATTTTAAAGTAATTTGAAATAACTATTCAAACGTTTGTCTAACTTGTATGTATTGAATCCAGAATATATAATATATATAATTATTGTGTATATTAAATATATCTTTTTTGAAAAACAAATTATAAATATAATACTAAAAAATGTACACACAATTCTTTTATATGCGTCAGGCTTGCACGCTGATCATGCTCTTCTGATTCGTTTCAACCCAAACTAAATACATTTTCAAAATCTGACGCAAACCGAGCAGATCAAATCCATTTAAATAAAATGAATGTAAAATTGGGACCATGATATATTGTGACATAGAATATATTCTGTAAATTATGATGTTGAAACTGCTCGAATACATTATATGTGATAGTTAAATGCAACATTGTTAAGGTGATGGAACACAACCCAATGTTCATAATTATTTAGTTCACACTCAAAATATTATTTCTTAAAAATGTGACCTAGCACAACACACAGGATTGTTAAATTTCTATCACAAGATTTATTAAAGGATTTAAATGCTTTATAAATCTGAATTAAGATAGAATGAACAATTGTAAAGCTGACTTATATGCGCGTAAATTAAGTGGCGCATGCGTTTACACATCAGAAAATTCGTAACATATATCATTAAAATAATTTCCCTTTTCATTTGAGTTTTTCTACTAAATTGGGAATTTGTATATCAACAGAACAGCGAAATATTCATTTATTAAGCTCAGCTCAAGGATATCAATTTTGCAAAGAAAATGCAAAAACCTCTAATAAACGAGATTTTATGGCCTTGAATCCAGCATGTTTAGTTATAAAATATTTTAAATTTCCGGTATTTTCTTCAAAATTCATCAATGTATTAATTTCGAAGATTATTGCCAAATGAAATTAAAAATTGTTCTTCACTATCCTGCATAGCTGCTGAGCTGTCAGTAATTTCCAGGATTAAATTGATTTAGGCAAGGAACACGGGATAACAGACATACACTGGCATCATATTATGCAAAATTTAGCTACTTATGAAAAATATGATTTATATACAAACAATTAAATAATCTATCATTTACTAATTGAAAATTGTCATAAAACAAAGTACAAGTTTCATTTTATAAATTGAATATGTAACAAATGTCTTTCTGTTAGATTAAATTGCATCATCTAATAATATTTATAGATTGCATATTACTTGTAATTTATGTACTAAGCAACAATTTCAATAAATACGCTACTCAGAAACTTTCATTTCGACAATTTCATATGTGGTATATACATATTTTTAAAATACAGGACGCGAATAAAAAGTTTTTTCAACTTTTTTCTTACAAAAAATATTGAAAATTGTCTAAAAATATTCATGTTTTATACTCAGAAACATAAATTGTTTACTGGGTATCAACCTAAACAAAAACTCTCTTATAAATAAATATATATATATATATATATATATATATATATATTGTAAGCATTTTGGAAGGTCAAACTATATATATATATATATATATATAGTTTGACCTTCCAAAATGCTTACAATGTCATTCTGACAAAGCATTTAATAGTTTTTTATCATTTATTAAATTTATGCACGAAAGCAAATATGATTCTCTTAAATATAATAAAAAATATAATTCATAATTTTTTTAATTTTCTTATCAGAAATGAAATTTTTAAGTTAAAAATTTGGGTAATTATAACAAATACAATATAGATATATTAGAAAAAACCGAAATATATAAAAATGATTGGTTACATAAATAAATAAATCAATATTAAAGCATCAGTTCAACATAATAATAAAATAGTTAATTTATTTAAATAGGAGGCATGAAAAATGTAAATAAATTAACCTGCAAATCAAAAATTAGCATAAGCCCAAAAACAAAGGTTTTTATACACCGAGTTTTTTCTGTTTATAGAAACAGTACTCTTGTTTTGGATGCAAGCTAAGCAGGATGTTTTTAAACCATGCTTTACTAACTTAAACGAAGTACTTTATAAAAAGCTTGTTTTTCAATGGTGATGGGCATTAAATTAATTATTATATTGAATACAAAGCCGTTATCCTGACTTAGTTCTTCTTACTGAGTGCTCAATTGATATACCACATCCTACGAAACGATCAGAATAATTAATTTCACCGCGGTGTTATGGTTTGTTAAGCAAAATGACTTGTTAACCATTTGTCGTACAGATATTCCAAATGATGATAATGATAATGATAATGATGATAATGATGATAATGATGATGATAATGATGATAACGATGATGATAATGATGATAATGATGATGATAATGATGATAATGATGATAATGATGATGATAATGATGATGATGATGATGATGATGATGATGATGATGATGATGATAATAGTATCCACCTTTGAATTGAAAAACTTTGGTATGTTTGGTTCTCCACAAACCTCTTAACCCTCATATGCATGAGGTCCCCGGGGACCCATTTCATACATATGAGGGTTAAGGGGTATTATATATCATACTTTCTGTGATATCATGCTTAAAACCTACCTCACTCACAAGTGCACTTGATTATTTGTTCTAAGTATTAATTCAAAAATTCAACATATTCATACACTAGTCTTAAGTCATCTAAGTTATGCCAGCAGGTTATATACCGGAATTAGAATGCACTATTTTAGAAAACTTCAACTAAGAACAATTATGCCATTAATATTTTCTTCATCGATTTTTAAATTATTACATTGGCTACATCTACATAAAAAGATTAAATTTACAAATCAACCACTAACAAGTTTGTTCTAAAAAGAGACATTAACGTGTACTTCGGTAGAATTCTGAACAGTGTTTAACTGTTTCATTTGAAAGATAGACTGTGGTAAACCATATTCCATGTGTGGAGAACCAATTAAAATTTCACTAGGCTGCTTGAAGAAAAAAACACTTAATTTACTATGAATTAAAAGAAAAATTAGACGCACAACAATATCAATTCCCATTTGCCTTCGTCATGTTATCCTAATGATGTTTATGATGTAGCCTATGATAAGATATGATAAAATATTCTTTATTCAGAAAAAATATTAGCAACTAAAACCTGGTATTTTATTTGAGTAGCAACATGAAATATACAAACACATACAACGCAAAACGATCTATACAATAAATCTAACAGGCTAGCTATAAATTACTAAGACATTTAAAGTACGATTTGTTATATAATCATTATTGTAGAATTTATTTCCTAGCCACGCCTTGCCTCTGATATGCCTTGCTTAAAGTAAATTTTAACGTACTTTTTAAAAACTTCTAATTTTGCAATGTTCTTTATCTCATTAAGCAAATTGGAATAGTAGTATTCATGAATGATTCTCCCAAAATTTATTTTGCTATACTCAGTACAGTCAAGTTGTTTTATAAAGTGGTTTTTCTTAATGAGCTTAAAAAATGTCTCCATAGTATTCAAACATCGAGCTGTCTTCTTTAAGGGATTCACCTGGAAATGTAGTATTTAGTTCTGGACAATTTTCTTTGAGACTTCTTAATTGGAAATCAAGTATCATTAAAAAACATTTTTTATGTCAGTTAGTAATATATTTGCATAATTTTGATGAGTCATTTTAAATGCATAGAAAATTATCAGCATGCTGATAATTGCTTTACTATCATTAACATATTTAAAAATATCCATGGCTAATTTTTGAACTGTTGCATTTATGTGTGCTTCAAAGTTTAGATTCGAGTCAGAATTGACTCCTAAATCTTTGAAATTGCCTCCATATTTGACGTTGAGATTCAATGCTGAAATATCGTAATTATTCTTAGTTGGCTACAAAACTTATAGGTTTCCCTTCATTTATGAGCAACTTATGCATGCTGAAATGCGTTGAGAGCTTATTGTAGTTTATTGCAACAGATTCCATTGTTAAATGTATCGATTTATTTCCTTCGTCAGACTTGTCCAATAGCTTAAACAAAATTTCTATTCTATTCCTTAGTTCTTTAAATATTAATTTATTACTCAAGACAATACATGAGTATTTGGCCTAAAACAATGTAAGCACCTACTTAGACGAAATTGTAGAATACATGAAATTTAATTGATTTATATATTTCTGAGAAGCGGCTGTTTTCAGCAACAACCGGAATCAATACAAGACGAAAAATTAAGCAAAAATGATAAAAACATCCTATGCACTATGGACTAAGCAAAACACCTATACATTAGACTTTTCTAATATGAAACGTAAAAAGATTTGACTATTTTTCAATGTGTTTAACCTAAAGACTCTTAATGCAGATATTCTCTCAAGTTCTACTATGATTGACTATTTTGAATATTATACACCAGAATGTCCATTCTCGGATCACTGTATGACATCAGTCACATTTCCCAAATATAAAGTAACTTCAAAATTTACTAGAAAATGGAGTACNTTTCAATGTGTTTAACCTAAAGACTCTTAATGCAGATATTCTCTCAAGTTCTACTATGATTGACTATTTTGAATATTATACACCAGAATGTCCATTCTCGGATCACTGTATGACATCAGTCACATTTCCCAAATATAAAGTAACTTCAAAATTTACTAGAAAATGGAGTACTACTTACGAAAAAACGCCTGAAAGTACTTTTAATTTGAACAACGATCTATCAAGTGTATCATGGTAATCTGTTTATCATGCATTAGATCCTAGCGCCACAATAGAAAGTTTTATTTTAACACTTGAGGCTTACCTCACAAAATACTTCCTTCACAAAAATCATGATTATTAATTGAACAAAATCATGATTATTAATAGAACAAAATCATGATTATTAATAGAACAAAATCATGATTATTAATAGAACAAAATCATAATTATTAATAGAACTCGCAAAATAATATAAATTATAAACCTTGACTTACTGAGCAATGCAATAAATTAATCCAAAAAAAACATGACACTTTTATATCCTATTCAAATTTAAGGACGTTTGAAAATGTTTCCATATACAAAAAGACAGAAATCTTTCAAAGAAAACCGAAAGCTTATAATGAATGTGTGAAACAAGAATTCAAAAACCTACGGAAACAAAGGAGTAAATGGAATTTTATTAATAAAATTTTAAATTGTAGATAATCTAAATCTTGTTTTGTTAAAAAAAATATAGACTTAAGAGCCAACATCTTACTATCAATTAAGAAATTCTGATCTAAACTATTGTAACATCAGTTGGTAGTTGTTATTTATCGGCTAGATCACGCGCTTTTCGTGTTGACTAGTTGTTTCGATGTTTGTAAATATTGTAAATACGAATTGTATATAAGACACCCAAGCATCTGTAAATAGAGAAATAGTTTAACGGTGTTCTCTTGTTTACTAGAATCACTGTTGCTCTAGTATATGTTCACCTCAACNGATGATGATGATGATGATGATGATGATGATGATAATAGTATCCACCTTTGAATTGAAAAACTTTGGTATGTTTGGTTCTCCACAAACCTCTTAACCCTCATATGCATGAGGTCCCCGGGGACCCATTTCATACATATGAGGGTTAAGGGGTATTATATATCATACTTTCTGTGATATCATGCTTAAAACCTACCTCACTCACAAGTGCACTTGATTATTTGTTCTAAGTATTAATTCAAAAATTCAACATATTCATACACTAGTCTTAAGTCATCTAAGTTATGCCAGCAGGTTATATACCGGAATTAGAATGCACTATTTTAGAAAACTTCAACTAAGAACAATTATGCCATTAATATTTTCTTCATCGATTTTTAAATTATTACATTGGCTACATCTACATAAAAAGATTAAATTTACAAATCAACCACTAACAAGTTTGTTCTAAAAAGAGACATTAACGTGTACTTCGGTAGAATTCTGAACAGTGTTTAACTGTTTCATTTGAAAGATAGACTGTGGTAAACCATATTCCATGTGTGGAGAACCAATTAAAATTTCACTAGGCTGCTTGAAGAAAAAAACACTTAATTTACTATGAATTAAAAGAAAAATTAGACGCACAACAATATCAATTCCCATTTGCCTTCGTCATGTTATCCTAATGATGTTTATGATGTAGCCTATGATAAGATATGATAAAATATTCTTTATTCAGAAAAAATATTAGCAACTAAAACCTGGTATTTTATTTGAGTAGCAACATGAAATATACAAACACATACAACGCAAAACGATCTATACAATAAATCTAACAGGCTAGCTATAAATTACTAAGACATTTAAAGTACGATTTGTTATATAATCATTATTGTAGAATTTATTTCCTAGCCACGCCTTGCCTCTGATATGCCTTGCTTAAAGTAAATTTTAACGTACTTTTTAAAAACTTCTAATTTTGCAATGTTCTTTATCTCATTAAGCAAATTGGAATAGTAGTATTCATGAATGATTCTCCCAAAATTTATTTTGCTATACTCAGTACAGTCAAGTTGTTTTATAAAGTGGTTTTTCTTAATGAGCTTAAAAAATGTCTCCATAGTATTCAAACATCGAGCTGTCTTCTTTAAGGGATTCACCTGGAAATGTAGTATTTAGTTCTGGACAATTTTCTTTGAGACTTCTTAATTGGAAATCAAGTATCATTAAAAAACATTTTTTATGTCAGTTAGTAATATATTTGCATAATTTTGATGAGTCATTTTAAATGCATAGAAAATTATCAGCATGCTGATAATTGCTTTACTATCATTAACATATTTAAAAATATCCATGGCTAATTTTTGAACTGTTGCATTTATGTGTGCTTCAAAGTTTAGATTCGAGTCAGAATTGACTCCTAAATCTTTGAAATTGCCTCCATATTTGACGTTGAGATTCAATGCTGAAATATCGTAATTATTCTTAGTTGGCTACAAAACTTATAGGTTTCCCTTCATTTATGAGCAACTTATGCATGCTGAAATGCGTTGAGAGCTTATTGTAGTTTATTGCAACAGATTCCATTGTTAAATGTATCGATTTATTTCCTTCGTCAGACTTGTCCAATAGCTTAAACAAAATTTCTATTCTATTCCTTAGTTCTTTAAATATTAATTTATTACTCAAGACAATACATGAGTATTTGGCCTAAAACAATGTAAGCACCTACTTAGACGAAATTGTAGAATACATGAAATTTAATTGATTTATATATTTCTGAGAAGCGGCTGTTTTCAGCAACAACCGGAATCAATACAAGACGAAAAATTAAGCAAAAATGATAAAAACATCCTATGCACTATGGACTAAGCAAAACACCTATACATTAGACTTTTCTAATATGAAACGTAAAAAGATTTGACTATTTTTCAATGTGTTTAACCTAAAGACTCTTAATGCAGATATTCTCTCAAGTTCTACTATGATTGACTATTTTGAATATTATACACCAGAATGTCCATTCTCGGATCACTGTATGACATCAGTCACATTTCCCAAATATAAAGTAACTTCAAAATTTACTAGAAAATGGAGTACTACTTACGAAAAAACGCCTGAAAGTACTTTTAATTTGAACAACGATCTATCAAGTGTATCATGGTAATCTGTTTATCATGCATTAGATCCTAGCGCCACAATAGAAAGTTTTATTTTAACACTTGAGGCTTACCTCACAAAATACTTCCTTCACAAAAATCATGATTATTAATTGAACAAAATCATGATTATTAATAGAACAAAATCATGATTATTAATAGAACAAAATCATGATTATTAATAGAACAAAATCATAATTATTAATAGAACTCGCAAAATAATATAAATTATAAACCTTGACTTACTGAGCAATGCAATAAATTAATCCAAAAAAAACATGACACTTTTATATCCTATTCAAATTTAAGGACGTTTGAAAATGTTTCCATATACAAAAAGACAGAAATCTTTCAAAGAAAACCGAAAGCTTATAATGAATGTGTGAAACAAGAATTCAAAAACCTACGGAAACAAAGGAGTAAATGGAATTTTATTAATAAAATTTTAAATTGTAGATAATCTAAATCTTGTTTTGTTAAAAAAAATATAGACTTAAGAGCCAACATCTTACTATCAATTAAGAAATTCTGATCTAAACTATTGTAACATCAGTTGGTAGTTGTTATTTATCGGCTAGATCACGCGCTTTTCGTGTTGACTAGTTGTTTCGATGTTTGTAAATATTGTAAATACGAATTGTATATAAGACACCCAAGCATCTGTAAATAGAGAAATAGTTTAACGGTGTTCTCTTGTTTACTAGAATCACTGTTGCTCTAGTATATGTTCACCTCAACGACCTTCTGCTTTGACACTAAGTCCTCTGGCAAAGTTCTGTCTAGATTCAACCCAGTGATTCTACACTATCAGAAATTTAGAGTATTAAAATGATCATTTTAAATTTCGTTTCACAACTAGTTACGAAGTATCTAGAGCAATCAATAAACTGAAAGCTAAGAAGTCAAGCGGCCCTTCTAAAATTCCGATTGGGTTCATTAAAGAAAAGACTAAAGCTATTTCAAAGCCCTTAAGTCTTATATTTAATGAATGAATAATGCTAATGTTTTCGCAGATTGTTTCGAGCATGCACTTTTAAACCGGTTTTTAAGAAAGATAATCCTCAAATGACATAAAGAAAGTAACTGACTGTGAAATTATACAGTATGCAGATGACGCATTAATATCATGTGGAAACTCTTCATTAAACACAGCAGTAAAGAAAATTGAATCTATTTGCGCAAGATTGTTCAAACATTTCTGCATACATAAATTTCGCATTAATATAAATAAAACGCAATTTTGCAAATAGATATCTCTAAATTTTCAATTAATTTCAACAATATTTCCATACTACCGAAACGTATTAATATTTATAGGAATTAAGTTTGATTCAAAGTTTAATTTCAAATCGCAAGTTAGCACTATTGGTAAAAGTAACAATAAGTGTAAAAAAATTTATTCCAAACCTCCCAACAATTACCTCCGATTTCAATAATACATTTTTCATTGTTTTATTATGAGCAACTTAAATTATGCTACCATCCTGTTCACTGACATAAATTGCGAAATGGTAAGGAAAGTTGAAATCCAATTGCGGTAGCACTCAATGCATGCAAAAAAATTTTCTAATACAAAAGATTGTATCTCTGCATCTACCCTTTTTCGTAAGCAATTAATTATCTACAGTGCCATTGTTTATTTCTTTAAAATAATTAACAAAATACCAACCTACCAGGAAATTTCATTTCCAATACACTATCTCAAGCAAAATGAAAGATCAAGAAAGTTTTCATGCATTAAATTTAACAAATGAAATATGGACCAATCGTATATAAAAACTGCAATTTACAAATGGAAGCGATTACCAAAGATTTAAAATGCATTAACAAATTAAGAAAATTCAAGAAGCAGTTGAAATCCTTCATACTTAAGCAAAAATTCATATCTTGGTTAGGATTTAAGTTATGTAAAAGTGATTATGAATTTCCCGGCATTAAGAATTAATCCATATAGTCTGAGCTGCCCTATGTAAAAGTGATTATGAATTTCCCGGCATTAAGAATTAATCCATATAGTCTGAGCTGCCCTATGTAAAAGTGATTATGAATTTCCCGGCATTAAGAATTAATCCATATAGTCTGAGCTGCCCTATGTAAAAGTGATTATGAATTTCCCGGCATTAAGAATTAATCCATATAGTCTGAGCTGCCCTATGTAAAAGTGATTATGAATTTCCCGGCATTAAGAATTAATCCATATAGTCTGAGCTGCCCTATGTAAAAGTGATTATGAATTTCCCGGCATTAAGAATTAATCCATATAGTCTGAGCTGCCCTATTTACTTATGTTAAATCCTACTGTTAATTTTTAATATTTTTGATCGTTGTTTTTGTATTTTATGACACTATTCTTCTAATTTATTAGTGCTTCATTGTTATAAAAATTAACAGAAAAAAGATTAATTTATTTTATCTTAAATGCCTACACGAAAATATTTAATATCTATCTGATTAAATATTTCGTAATACATCAAAATTTCAATACACATCAGTACAATGACCATGATAACAAAATCCGAACAAATATATATTGATTTAAAGAAAGACCATGTAAATGTATTTCTATTAAAATACATTTAATTAAGACTTTGGAAAACTGAAGATGCTTAAATTACCTGAAGTCATATATTTGTTAATAATTTTATAAATTCAGATCTAAATTTCATTCTTTGCTAAATTTCCCATTTAGTTTGTTTGATGTATTTACTAAAACTATTGGTAACAATGAAATTCAAATTCTTCAATTTTTTCATAGCATAAAACGGAGTTGAGGACACTATGAGCTAATTAATTACATACGGGACTCTTAAACTATAGTCGTTCTAAATAAGGGCCTAAAAGTATAAAATGTGAAAATCATTCTAAGGTTTTTACCTGTTTTGTTAAAAATTTGACAAAAATATTGCATGGTGTCCCCAAAACAAGATTTAGATTGAAAAAATATCAAAAGAGAGAAAACTTTTTTCCATTACATTCGATCATTAGAAAGTAGGAAATAATTTAGAAATGAAAATTTTTTAAAGCCACATTTTGTACAGATGCTTTTTGTACAGGTATGTTAGAAAATTCAAAATTTGGTAAATGTCTTGTATTTTGCTGAAATATTGCGTCCCAAATAATGCATGTGTAATTGTATATGGAATATACATTATTCATTTTCCCTTTGTTCTAAGCAGATCACAATGAAAACAAAGCTAGTAAATATGTAGCTGCATAAGTAGTAGGATAGTGCGGGTATGGGTCGGTGCGGTAAAAGTTTTACGAGTACGGGCGGGTAAGGATAAGACAATTACGCTAACGAGTAAAATTCGGGTAAATTAAATAAATTCAGTTCGGCTTATTTGATGAATCGGTTTATTCGTTTTGTTGTGCCTGGTTGTACATGTCGGGCTTTTGATATATTTTATATGCTCTCAATTATTCAAAAATAATATTCGGTCTTTATCAATACCGCGCTCGGGCATTACCCTACAAATTGAGTCGACTTCTAGTGGCGTACCGGCGTTTTCCTTGACTGCAGATCACTGGAAGGATAAATATAACTTTCGTGACTACACCGCAATTATTCTTCATTGGATTACGCAAGAACTACACCTGAAAACGGCGTTGCTTTGCGTAAGGGAGTATGTCGAAGATACCAGACATGCGTACAATATACGCCGCGACATATTGGGAAAAACTTCAGCATTCACTGATATCAATGGCTTGCGGCTTAGAACACCATTCATTTCTAACAGTGACAGTAAATTGGTGAAAGCCTTCACGTCTGACTTCGACCACCTCTCCTGTTCTGCCCACGACATTAGTCTTTGTTGCAAGTATGCTGAGGGACATTCGAGATCTGAAGTTACAGGGGTCATTCGGCAATGTCTAGAGGTGGTATCAATCATTTAATAGTGGGCGGGTCCGAGTATAAAAACCCACAGTCCCCTAATAAGTAGTGTACTAGCATTAATGTAATTATGACATAGAAAATAATTTTTGATAATACTAAATTTCCGTGCTTAGTGTGGCAGCTAATACATAATAGATTCAATAATGAAGTATTCTATGCACACAGTATTTTAAAGTCTATCTATTAGTAGTATTAAGAGACTTCCGTTTCGTTACACTTTTTTCTGATTGGTCGAGAGGTGGGTTCCATTTCGTTACACTTTTTTGTGATAGGTCGAGAGGGGGGCCTTTGACCTGAGACGCCGTGGATATTGGCGGGGGGTGTTTTACTGACGGTCTTGCATGTACTCATACTATTTTTTGTGTTATTTATATGATCTAATTTCCCACATTACCATACATTTTTTAGTTTTACTTTCCCACATTACCATACATATTTTTAGTTTTACTTTCTCACCACACCTTACATTTTTAGTTTTACTTTCCCACATTAACTTAC
>CABFPE010000059.1:1611638-1635804 GCA_900660155.1 Hofstenia miamia | reverse complement strand
ATATGTGGATATGTGGAAAATTAATACATATAAAGTAAGGTAATGTGGGAAAGTAAAACTAAAAAAAATATGGTAATGAGTGAAGGAAAATAAAAAAAATAAGGTAAAATGGGAAAAGAAATAATATAAATAACACAAAAACTAGTAAGAGCCCAGGCATGACGTCAGTAAAACCCACCCCCTCGACCAATCACAAAAACACAAAAAAAAATGGAACCCTCTTGCCCACCCACCAAAAAATGTGAAAAAAAAAAGACCACCCCTCGACAACTCTGATAAAAGTGTTTCGAAACGGCCTTATCTATATACTACTTATATTCTTCCTAAACGCTGTCCTTATCAATTTTTTTTAAAACGTAGAAACTCTCTCTAGATTGTTTACTCTATGACACAATGACTTATATTTAACATCTTATTTAACTCTGAGTAAAAATTATTATTTATTTATGTTGGATTAAAAATATTGTTAAATTTCTTTGTGTGGTTTATAAAAATTAATATATTGTTTTTTGTGTGAGAGAGCAGTAATCAAAGTATAATTATCTATATCGCGTATAAGAGATAAAATATATGGAAAGATAACAATATAGTTATTAAAATAGTAGATTTATTCATTGTTTGTTTAATAGTGAAAGACATTGTTCTCTTGTTATTATCAAAAGAAATATTTAAGTATCATTTAATGTTGAAACGAATCTTGTTTCCATTTTCTTATTTACTTATGTAGATAGGAAAAGAATTTACATATTATCTGCAAGATTTGGGATAAGAGTACAAAATTGATGTCTTACTCGAGGAATGCGGAAATGATATCAAAAGGAATTTCTTAACATTATAAGAAAGATTTGATATAGCTACTCATTCACTAATGTTTTTTTTATATTTTGATTTAACACAAAGAGGCATTAATGTATTATCAATAGTACATTGCATAATCAGATGAAGTATAGATTTTGAAAAATTCAGGTACAGAACCTTGATAAAGTCCAAAAGGTAAAGCACCAAGTATAGAGACTCGGGGAACACCACAGGCTATTTCTAAGCACCCAGAGAAAGAGTCACTAATCTTTGAACGCAGAAATCTTACAATTATATATGGTTTAATCAGTGTCCTTTGATATTAGCATAACTATCGACACCTTGATTTTTGCTAGTATCCGAGTTGGAATCCGCCTTAATCCACGAATAAGCAGTTGACTTACCGACATTTAAATCAAATGGCAACTGCCGCCAATCTGCATTTGAATTATCTCTTACTCTAATACATTCCCGTTTCAAGCGAGCTTCCTCTCCACTCAGGTTTTTACGATTGGACATTAGAAATCAAATAATTGTTCTAAACTTGAATGTGATTAGTCCAAATTTGAATGTGAAAAGGTTTATGATTCAGAATCCTGTTCTTTGGTCCGGACATGTGCACAGGTGAGATTGTTTCTGTTTTCCAATAAGTGGGATATTCTCCCTTATTTAGGTAATGCATGAATAAGGCAAAAACATGCGGTGAGAGTAAATTCCAATTTCTTTTGAGAAAAATATTATGAAGATTGTCAAAACCACTACCTGTTCTTTACGATTACGATAATCAATATTAAATCATTTTCATATTTATAACATAATAGATAATGGTTATGGGTTCTGCTTATCGCATATGGGTAATGAGTGTATTAAAATAGAGATAAAATATGCATTAAATTGAGTTGCTATTTCATAGTCAGTTGGAAATTCGGTTTCATTTAAAAACATCAACTTAGGTATATCACAGCTGGATAAAGACTTTATTAGTTTAAAACAAGTTTTAGCAGTAGATAAGTCAGCAAAGTTGTTAATATAAATAGTTCTATCTAATTCAATCGAAGTCAAGAGATCATTTAGTGATTTTTTAGTAGTGATAAATTTGCTGTTCATCTTAGCACTAAGAAATTAATTGTATAAATAAACAGTATTAGAAGAGAAGTAGGAAGGTAGCAATCGTCTAACAGGCCTTCTCTTTGGGATACACAAGTCCATGATGTTCATTAAGCAGCTATACCAAGTATCAATCAATTCTGAACGGCTTAGATAATCTTCCCAGATTTTTGATATAAATGTATGGGATAAATACTCTTCTAAATGAACATGATTGGCACTCCTGAAAGAAAATAAATGATTTTTCAATGATACTATAGAATCTACTTTGTCCAGATCCAAGTCTAATTTTAGTGAAAAGTAAATGATGGAGTGATCAGAAATACTTTCATGAGGCTATATGACTTTTTTAATATATATAAGTTCTTTGTTACAAAGTATTACGTCTAACATGTTACCGCTCTTGTGTGTTGTGGCATCAATGTATTGGCTTAGTCCAATATCATACAAATACTCAAGTATATGACCTTCGTAATTTTGCGTTGAATACATAAAAGACAAATCGGCACTCGGGAAATTTAAGTCACCACAAATTAAAATTGGACAATTATTCATTGATAAGCAATGCCTTTTGATATATAACGCAAATTCACTTTGATAGTAAGCAATAGAATCAATTACACCATCCAATGTTGGACGATATAATGATGAAATTGGGGGAATATATAGTGAGATAATCAAGAAAGCACAATTGAAAAGTTTAACAACTATTGCACATGCGAAATCAACATTTTCAAGAGTGGAAATGGATGTAAAGTTCAAATCTTTGTGACAGAGAATAGCACAACCACCATGTCTATTTTTTCCAATACGGATACTCTTTGCTGCTACTAAATATGATGGGTCTGGAAATAAGTTTTACCCGACATAATATTATCAAACCACGACTCCGTAATTATAACTATTTTGCTTTGAGATATAATGATATGTGAATATAATTTTAACAACCTTTCCATAGAGATTAGACTTTGAGCATTTAGATAAGTCATATCTAGATCTTTAGACCCAACTAGTCAATTATTACTACGTTCAACAACATCAACATTTCTAAATAACTTTAATTTATTTATTAGGAGATCAGCTTTATCAACTCCTGAATTAATAAGCTCATATCTTTTTTGGAGCAGGTGTTTTTCAATGATTCTGTTTTCTTTGCTGAGTTCTCCTTTAATGTATATATTTCCAATCGAATAATTCTTCAACATTGCAGCCCTTGCTAAAATTAAACGCCGAGACCAAACATTTACCAAATCAACTAGAATCGGTCTAGGCTTAGAAGGAGATGCCCTAACTTTAGCAAGCCGCACTTCATTTAAAATACAAGAGAAATCAATATTTAGATATTCCAACAATTCTTTTAAATGTTCCCTATCATGCATAATTTCATTTCGAACATCTTCGGCCTCTGGAATTCAAAAATAATAATTCTCTTCTGGTAATTAGAATCAGTACTTTGAATGTCTTTTCTTGGAATGGAAGGTTCAGAATGAAATTTTGAAAGTGTTTTATTTATTTCTTGGATAAAGCTCTTATGTTCTAATTCCAATTATTGCAAAGATGATATTGAAGAGACTAGAGCTAGCATTTTCTAGATTAGATCCAGCCTGAATTGTGTTCTTTGCATTCACATCAACACAATCAGAACATAGAAGAAGAAAATGTTTATGATATGACTTCATAACCTCGATGCATTCAGTAGAAAAACCGGTACAAGATGGAGTAAAATGTAAATGCTTTCTGCAGTAAATGCACTGAAAATTTAACTTTTCTTGTATCACAGATTTACAAGTAGAGGAATTTGTATTAACCATAATTTTGTTGAGCAACAAAAACAAACACGACTAGTTTGTGGTAGATAAGGGCGGGTTCACTCTATTCTAAGTGAAATCTCTTAAAATTTTTGCAGTTAAGGATTTTACAAACTCATAAATAATCGCTTGTTTTTTAAGAAAAAAAATTTTACGCAATTTATCCAGAGAATACCTGAAATAATACACTCAAGGCTGGAAGCGGGTTGGGCTATTCCCGCGCGGGCTGTGGGCTGACTCAGCCCATGTGGGCCGTGGGCTGGGCTTTTCCGAAAAAATATATTGAAGCAGATTGTGAGCCGGGTTTGGCCAAAATTAAATTAATTGCGTGCTGAAGTGCGGTCTACAATTGTGTAATTAATGTTAGAAAACAAGATATTTGACTGTTGCGCCTTGTTCATGCAATCTTGCTTAGTTGCTTCTACGTTATCAATTGCAAATTTTTATGATGTACTTGATTCGCCTGCTCCTAAATCAGTTACAATTCTGACACCGACAATTGAAGAAGAACTTTCCAGATATCGTAAGCTCTTTGTTGACAATATATATGATTATTATCTTTTTCTGGGAAAACAAAAAGCCCGTCGTGCCACTACGAAATGTCGTTGATTGAAAAAACTTGGTTATGCCGCTTCCGCTGCTGAAAGCAAACGACACCTTTGTATTGCTGATGATACTACAGATAAACGTAGTAGCTTAACTCCAAAAAATACTGAAATGTTAGTCGTCCTTAAGGGACTTTCGATTTGATATTTTTGTATAGCAATTGTATATTAGTAGATTTTAATGATATTTTCTCTACACTTTCTATTTTCCTTTATTACCAGTCTTTAGTAATATGCTTATAATTTGATTAAAATATGCGTGCTGAATGTAAGTCCACTGTGAAAAATATGGGTTGTGGGCTGGGCCGATTTTTGGAAAACTACATGGGTTGCGGGCTAGGACAAATTTTAAGAAAATGCGTAGGCTGCGCTGCGGGCCGGACTAGGCCAAAAAATAGCTGCCCGCTTCCACCCTTGACTACACTTGAGTGATTAATCTCTTGAAATAGTAGTTTTAGAAATACACATCAAGAGAATAATTTCTAGTTTAATATATGAGAGATTTATGTCTAGAAAATTGTAATTTTCAAAAAATATTTTTTATTGATGCACATAGCGCTAAGTCATTTCTGTGTGATAATGGCAGTGTAAGATTTACCATGCTCAAAATAATCTTCCAAAAAATGCACACAATTTCATTTAAGTAACTCATTTAATTAAATCTATGAAATGTCCTTGTATGTATGTGTTAATTCATGACGTAGTAGGTCATGTTTAACTATATGCAAATACATTTGGTTTTTTCAAATTTTATTTAGCTGATATTTATTTGTAAAAATATATTTTTGAATGAATATAATTATATACTTGTACTAAAGTAATGTTACAATTTTTTTACAATTGGAGATTCAATGTTATAGTTTCGCATAAATTATTCCTAAATATCATAATTGAATTCAAAAACGTTTTCCAAATAAGAAAATAATATCTAAAAAATATGAAATTAAGTTTCTTATGCTGAAAACCGAAAAACTAATATTAGAGTTGAGCAAAGATGGAAATGGGGTGAGTGGCTTGGGGCTGAGCAGGGTCGAGGTAGGTCTGAACGGATATATGGCTTTTCTAAGGCAAAACTTTCTTGATTTAATAAGTTATTGAACCAAGTAATTGTTAATTTTATAGTTCAATGAAGGCTGTCTGTTTGAGCAAAATTTGTTTTTTTTTGAAAATTCGACTGCATTTTGGAAAATTAATTAGCATTAGCAGCATAATACTTATCTAATTCTTGTTGAATTAACATGCGCAATTTGATTCGTAGCAGTAATTCCTTCTACAACAGTATTTGATTTGCCATTGCCAGAGACTCCAATGTAGGTTGCGTCTAGTCTTATATATTGTATAAAATATTGGATTTATGAAAACTTTTTAAAGCTAAATTGAATTTCATTTTGCAATGATATTTTTACTATGTATTACCATTATGGAACAGTTAGAATAAGATAATCCGGACAAAAAAAATTGAAATCCTGTCTTTCACATGTGATTTATTCGATATAATTTAGTACTAACAGTCATTGTTTTTTTATTACTTTTCTAGTTGTAATACTACTGGATGACACTTGAAAAATGACTTTGCATCTTCTGAATCACAAATGATATAAACTATTTTGTAGGGATGGAATCCAGATAGTGAATTGAATATACCGGATAATTCCGGATAATTTAACTGCCGGATACCGGATTACATATTGCTCAATTATTACTAGGGCAACAAGAAATATGACTTTAAAAAACCTTATTTTAGTGACAAAATATGAGGGAATTTAGTTAAATATGCCCTAAAATATGACCCTTCATTTTTCAAATTATCCATTTAGGAAATATACAACGTTTTTATATTACTGAGAACAAAATATAAAACAAATAGCAAAAACGTTTACATAATCATAAGTCACTTTTTTAAAGCAACTACTTCACTAAATTATAGTAACAACACATAAATTTCCATATATATTATAGTGATTAAGATCTCTGTCATAGGCTAAGAGGTTTCTCAAAATAGAGAAACATCTCTCAACTGAAGCCGATGTTGTTTGACATTTCCGTAACTTTGCATACAATTCCAATTAAATTTCCATTCCCTTTATTTCCATTATAGCAGTGAATCTGGTATTTTCTAGTTGTGACTTGATACAGGCGTTCATTTCACAGATATCATTTCCAAGATCAAGGGTGGGAGTAATAACAAGATTTGGTGGAATTTCAACTCTGTCAAACATTAAAAAACTTTGATATATTATGTTAGCAGCTTTAACTGAAACAAGTATATTGTCAACACTCATATATTTTCCTTGAATACGCATGGCACAATTCTGCAAAACGTGTGCCTTGCAAAATCCTTAAAATAATAATGTATATAGTTCCTTTAATATTTTTTGGGTGCCAGCATACATGGCCAGTCCTACAAACGCGTCGACTAGTGGGTCGGTCGGGTCAACAATTAGCAAGTAATTAAACTTCTCGGGAGTTAGGTCAGGAAGTACAGTAATTTAAATATATATATATATTAGTTAAAATGTTTTAAATCAGTCACAATCCAGTATTAACTTTTTAAGTTTTTTCATAATTTAATGACCTATGCCAAAATATTACATTTATGGCATTTCAGCCACAAATATTACCGCATTTTTAAAAAACAAAAATATGACATTTTGTGACTTCCTATTTAACTGCACCCCAGGTATGAAACTATCAATTTTAAGCAGACTGCAAAATAGACCAACAGAAATAATTATGACTGTTATGACTTTTGGTTGTCCTAATTATTAATGAAGAACAACCTCCTTTCTCAATTAACATCGACCTCTTACTAATCAAAATAAATAAGTATTCAATAGACTACGCTCTGATATGTCAATAAAAATTGTTTTGTAGCATGACAACTTCCTTACCAGAGTAAAATATAGCTTTTTTCGAAAATTGAATTTTAAACCAAGTTTTATCTCAGAATATGCTATCGTAAAATCAGATAAGCAAGTTAAATTTGACCGGATCCGGTTCTGTAATTGCCGATTTTACCGGATCCGGATACCGCATTCTACCACATCCCTACTATTTTACGATTGTTGCATAAATGTGATGTAAATCATTACAAAATCGATATTCGGAAATAAATAATTCAACGAGTATTTGGAGCAATTCTATTGATTGGAACAATACGATGTTGCAAAATGAGACAGCTTTTGGGAAGTGGGGCGGAAAATCTGCCACAATTCCATCTCTGGTGTCGAATCAGGTCAAGATTTTTAGATTAGGTTTATCATTAAGAAATAAACCAAGCACTCAAGAGCAGGTCCAGGTAAAAACCTGTTTGATATCATGCTTGGTCAATATATTCTTTTCAAAAATTGGAAAGATCTAGGTCATTCAGCATGATTTACTTTGATTCATGACTTATATGTTATATATATATATGTTTGACTCCAAAGCAGACAGGTTTGAAAGGCATGTGAACTCACTATTAAGTTACACATTAAAATAATAATTTTTCGGAAGCTTGTCATGCAATTTTGCTTGTACGAACTTATTGTAAAACAATACACCTATGTAATTTCTACAGTGATTATTGGCTCGACCTGGACTTAATACATCAGAAACTTCGAACTCAGCCTTAAAAAAATATTGAAAATGCACTTGTCCTTGCAAAAATTGATATTAACAACGTTTTTACCTACTATGACAATAAAAACAAACACAGCGTTAAATTAGAAAAAATTTATTTGAATGTCGCAATTCGAAATCGTGCATTAAGTTATGGTTTATTAATGAGTTTCTTCTTTCCTCCTTATGCGCTACTTCGATTTTCTTTAATGCTAAGAGATCAGAATCTCGATTAAGCAACTCCATAATGTCTGAAAAAGTATCTAGTTTCCTAGCAATTCCCTTGACCTTCTTTTCTGCATCATCAACTTTCCAGTGGAACTTTACTGCATCATTTGCATATACCTTATTTTCATTTGATTTCGTAAGATTTCTTCTATTACATGCTCTCGGAAATTTTCCTTTGCAGCAATAATCGTTAGTTATAACGATATCCAATTTGCTTCTGTGATTACATTCTGCGTTTTTTGTATCAAGCCAGACATTGTCGATGAAACAAGAAACAATTACAGTTAAGAAAATGAACGTCATAAAGTGAGGAATAATAGGCGCGGGAAAACCATGTAAATATATAATTGGGAAAACATTTTGTTAGCATTTTTTTAATGAGATATTTATAATGGCCAAATTGCTTCAAGCATGCTTATAGACCTATCGAAAGCATCTGATTCCATTGTTCATGGGATTTTAATGGAAAAATTGACGCGTTAGAACATACTCCCTATTTTCTGATTGGATCAAAAACATGTTTCGAGTTTCTTCTATTGGATATACTAAAAACATCTGCTCATGGAACAATTCCCTGTCCGTTATAATTAAAATAATGCATAAATTATATGAAAATTATACACATTGTTAGTTTATTTAATGCGCAGACAATACTTGGATTGGATACTTTCTGTTTTAATGAATATTAAAAATTGAATTCAATTGCAAATCCTTAAGCAAGTATTTTGCGATGCACAAATTGCGTATTAGTGCTGATAAAACCCAACTTTGCATAGTAAATCATTTATAAAACTACACCTTTTTACTCTCAATTTCGCACGACAGATTCAATTTCGAACATTTGTTTACACTGTGTATATTCCATTTTTTACAATTTTTTGAGTAATGAAACAGTGTCTTTTGGATATCCAAAGAAATTCAGAGTTTTAGCTCAAATACTATGCTTCTTCTGACTTGTTAGTTGAAGTTTAACTTTTCTCGGTACACAGATAGATACTCATTTTCTAGGCTATGCAAACTAATTAAAACCCATTGATTTATTTTTTTCCTAAGTTTCATTATATTAGTGCATTCAACACAATGCCAGAGATGAAGGAGCGAGGTCGACAAATGCATTTGTTGAAAGTTGATACCCATGAGGCAAGGGTTTCACGATTTCTCTCTCTCTCTCTCTATATATATATATATATATATAAGTAATTTTAGGACATAATAATATATTAAGATTTTTTAAGGGAACGCAATGTCTAATTTATAGCAACAAATTACATTTGTGAAAATTTGGAGTATCACATAAGCTTCAAATAAAAAAATTAAGTACGTTTTCGCCTTCCTAAACACCTCTCGGTTTCTGAAGTTTAGAAGCCCTTGCCATGAGGCAAACACTTCTAAAGTAGAGCAGTAGAATATTATTCGTTGAGTAATATGGGACAGAGTTGAACATGGGATAGTGGGGCAGCGCAAAGAATCTGGTGGCAGAGGTGGACATGAGCCAAGAAGTTGGGCTCAAGCCTACAATGCCAAAGTTAGGTAAGTTGGAAACATCTTACACTGAAATTGAAAAAATTCAATAGAATATTGAAGAGTATATGATACTAATGTAAAATTTTAAAATCCAAATTCATTTTTTCAACACATTGCAATGTAAAGTTTCGTGGACGGTGCACTTTTTGGCTCATGTCCATCTCGGACACAGACTCTTTGCCCTGCCCCACCATCTCATGATCAACTCTTTCTCATATTTCCCGGCGTATTATAATCTACTGCTTCACTTTAGAAATGCTTGCCTCATGGATATCAACGTTCGACAAACTGCATTGGTCAATCTGACCCTCTTTTATTTCTGGCATAGGCTTTAATGCACTGAATAATGAAATTTAAAAAAAACAAAAGCAATAGGTATTAATTATTTAGCATTACCTAGTAAATAGGTATGTACCATGTTCCAAGACAAGGTAAATTTCAAGTAACAAATCAGAAGCAACATAGTATTTGAAATACTACTCTGGAGTTCTTTGGATATCAAAAACAAACTATTATATTTCTTAAAAAATTGTAAAAAAAAATTGAATATACACAGTGACACAGTGTAAAAAATTGTGCCAAATTGAAACTCTCTTGTGCGAGTGAAAAGGTGTAATAAATTCGACAAAATATACATTGTCAGTTAGTGATATAGCAATCCCGCAATAAAACAGAGGCAGATCTGAGATTAATTAAAGGGCTGAAAAATTTAGGAAAATTTATACAAGGATCTTGCTAAAATGGAGCTCACTAGAAAAATTATCTAACGTTCGTGCGTAAGCAGGCCAATGAAAGTCTGATGAGGTAAATATGAAACAAGAGATCAGTGATGACCATAGATGGACGCGAGTGTAATTTTTATAACCGCATTGCACTGCAACCGCATGTCTGTTAGAAAAATTCACCTGCACCTGTAACACACCCGCTATTTTCTAAATGTCCTGTCGATTAAACCAAAAAAAAGTTAATCACCGAATTGACTTTGTATTAATTTTGTTTAATTGAGTGAATAATGTCAAATATATTATATTATGTAGATTTCGTGGTATGATTAATAGTGTATTAGTTTAGCATTACACATGCAACAAAATAAAAATGTCCACACGCACCGCAACCCGCGTGGCATTTGAAATTCTGTACCCGCACTGTGGATAAAACCGCAACCCTCGCGGATAAATGCGCACCCGCGGCCATCTTTGGTGATGACGTAATATAGCGATCAATACTCTTTTTGAAGAATCTTAGACTGAGCTGTGATATAATACAGTCAAACATACAAAATGCGATGCATACAGTCATTCGGTAGTATCCCTGCACATTATTACTGCCCTATAATAGCATTTCCGCAGGTTAGTTGTGCTCTTACTCTCATCAATACATTGCTAGGTTCACTGGATATGATTTGCTCAAACGGCGAGTTTGGAGTTTGTTCGATTTCATCCACAGCACGAAAAGGAACTGACCTCTATCACAAAATGCAAAAAAAATTGTTTTAGTTGTTCAAAGTCTTAGGGTGACTAACAGTCTCACAGATATCAACTACGAGCCCTGTTCTTCAATGGAAATAGAGTCACAAAGCGAGGATAAAGAATAAGAACATATCACTTTTCATTATTTCATATCATTCCCCAGAATTACTTTGATGAGCAGCACATGGAAATCTCTGAACACCTTTTTGAAATCAATATTTTGTCTCTAAGTAGTCAATTTCAGGAGATTATAAGCACCTGGCGAAAATAATTGTGTTTTCATAAGCACAAAGTAGAGAAAACGTCGTGATGAAGACATCGTTTTTCTGCGTATTCATATTTGCCATTCTCTCAAATTGTCCAGTGTTAGAATGCCTCTGGAGATACACAACAATTTTGGAAACATGAACATTCTGATAGTCACTGACTGTTATTGTGGAGAGAGGTCACATTTTTTGAATCGTCAAAACCCATATGGCCTTCATCAATAAGTTCTGCCGGCTGAGTAATAGCTTTGACTTGAAGTGATATTGATAAAGAGGCATAACAAAAAGTATTGAGATATTTAAGTAAGCAAAATGTCAAAAGAAATGTAGTTAATACCAAGAAGTCTAAAACAAAAAAAGTAAACAGCGCATTGTTAAAAAATCATTATTATAGAAATTAAATTTAATTTGAGTGTAAATAATATTTGGATTTATAAGTAAAAAATGTCTGCAATAAAATTTTAACTAGAGAGTACATTCCTGGGAGATTTCCGAATCCTAAATTGAATTAATATTGCTACTGAGTTTTTCAAAGTGTAAATAGTTAACACCCATATAACTACATCTGACTTTTTAAATTTGAAAACATTCGTAATGAAAGATTAAACCTAACTTTCAAGAAAAAATATATATCTGAAAACGTCTGATTAAGTTATAAATTTTACAACGATTATGCCTTTATTAGATTTTAACAAACGTTGTTCATAATATTTTAATCCTAAGTGCATATATATATTATATATTGTGTATATTAATGATTTACCACGCATAATTATAGATTATCTTATCTTATCAAATAAAGATTCTAACACATTCTGGATAATAAAATAGCAGTGTGTTAGTATAGTAATACTCACTGTTATGAAAATTGGTTCTTGTCCATAATTTACCAGATAAAACTTTTGCTTAAGAATTAATACTAACAAAATTATTTTATTTTTGTACACTTTAAACATTGCAAACTTTTATCGTGGGAAATTCAGTATTGAGAACCTTTTGAACGAAATTTTGGCATAACATGAGTAATACTGCTAGTACGTCTAAATCAAAGGTACGAAAGTCGTCCAAAAAACGAACTACAA
Source organism: Hofstenia miamia (assembly GCA_900660155.1). NCBI lineage: Eukaryota > Metazoa > Xenacoelomorpha > Acoela > Hofsteniidae > Hofstenia > Hofstenia miamia. The sequence goes on along the minus strand of CABFPE010000059.1, from coordinate 1,623,317 downwards.
GATCTAAAAAAGCCAATTTGTTCTTTTCTGTTAGTAGAACTCATCGTTATCTGCGGAAAGGTGATTATGCAAAGCGTATTAGTGCATTGGCTCCAGTAAATCTCACAGCTGTAATGGAATATCTCGTAGCAGAAGTTTTGGAATTGGCTGGAAATAGAGCTAAGGCATGTGGAAGAACAAGAATTACTCCAAGAATCCTAAAAATGACCTTATGGCACGATGCTGAACTAAGAGAGTGGACGCATGGGGCAACAGTTCGCCAAGGTGGACATGCACCTTAAGTAATTAGTAATAATTTAAGGAATTTCACTATTTCTAGAAATTATTTCCAATGTTAAAAATAAATTTTATTGCAGGTATTTCTATCGTTATTACTTACATAGATTAACATAGATGCATGGATTCACATCTCACCTGAAGTTATTAATGCATGTAAATTCATGTTCATGTTAGGAGACTTTGCTAAAATATGAAGCTATTCAAAATTTTATGAAAATGTAATATAGTATCACGTGCCTAAAGAAAAAATTAATACCATTCTAGAAAGATCTTGCTCAAATATTTATTTAAAAAATCCATTAAAGGAAATGATTAAAATGAAAAATCATTATGGCAATTTATGGAAAATTAATTGCCATTTTGANATAATAATAATAATAATAATAATAATAATAATTATAATAATAATAATAATAATAACTCATAGAGTCCTGAGGAAAGCTCTCAGACTCCCTGGGAACTGGTGAGTTCCCCGAGCTGAGAGGGATACCAGCATGAAGCTGTGAGATGCAAGGATAATAATAACAATAATAATAATAATAAAATTGAATTTTACCATACAAAGTAAGTATAACAAAAAATAAAATTAAAAATTTTACAAGAGTATTGATTAATTAAATGAATGACAAGAAAAACATTTACAAAAAGGAAAGGAGTCACATTTAAAAGATATTCCATTAATAGATATAGAACTTTGGAAATATGTTGTTGCTTGAAATAAGAAGGGTGAGACCATAGATCTATATCAAGATGTTGGATTATAAAATTTGCAGGAGTAATTATTCTATAAAAGAAATTGGCAGTGGAAATAGATTTGTGAATTCTGGGAAGATGAAACGTAAGATTAGAAGAGGATCTATTGCCACACACTGAAGAAGAGAATTTTATAAAATCAAAAATATCACAATCTTAGCGTCCTATGAGAAGGTTATTGAGAAATATTAAGTCAAGAAATTTTAGATAAAGTGATATTGGAAGGAGTTTTGAATTAGGTAGAAGATGTAAGTAAGAATTTAGAGATGAAAATATCCATTTGAGAGCGCGATACAACATACGATCAATTTTAATTGCAGAAGTGCGATTGAGAGACCAGCATTGAGAACCATAACAGAAACTAGAAAGACAATATGATTTAAAGAGTATTAATTTTATGTGACTATTTGAAGTATTTGGGATGGACGATTTGAGTAAATATAATGTAAATGCGAATTTCTTAATCTTAGAAGATTTGTGAATTGTGCAGGAGAGTGAGTTCGAAATTTGAATTCCAAGATCACGTACATTGGGTTTAAACGCGAATGTGTTATTGTTAGGAAGAATATTAGGAGGATTGTAAGATTTGGCTGAATTGAAAAGAAGAGCTTCAGTTTTAAAATAATTAAATGGAAGAGAGTTCAAGGAAGACCAATCCATGGCAAGTAAACAAGAATTTTGAATAGTTATAGAAGATGAAGAGAATATGCGCGTATCATCAGCATACAACATGCAGTTTGCTCCGCAAGAAGTAACTGAAGGCACGAAGTCGTTAATAAATAGAGTGAATAGAAGAGGACCGAGATTGGAACCTTGTGGTACGCCTGATGAAACTGAAATTTTAGAAGAGATACTATTTTGAATTCTAACAACTTGCTCACGGTCAGAAAGATAGCTAGATATAAGATTTACAAAGGTGGAATCAATACCAAGATCTTTTAGTTTATTAACAAGAATTTGATGAGAAACTTTATCGAAAGCTTTTTTGAAATCAAGATAGATAGTGTATAGTGGAAGTTTTTTTATCTAAGTGAGAGTAAGCAGTGTCTAGAAATTTTAGAAGAAATTATACCGTAGAGCGATGAGACATAAATCCGAACTGAGACGAAGATATCATAGGTCGAATAATTGGGTAAATTGCATTGAAAATAATTCTTTTATAAATTAAGGAAAGATGCGAAAGTGGATATTGGTCTGTAAGATGAACAAAGATTTTTAGGGAGATTTTTTCCACTTTTAAAGATTGGAACAACAACAGCTATTTTCCAAATACTTGGATAACATTATGATATAATAATAGAACGAAAAAGGTGATATAATGGTGGCATTGATAGATGATGATGGAAGAGTTTTTTAAAAGAACTTGTGGAAATTTAATTTTTAGATCAGAACGAGGAATGCTTGAGTTAATGAGTTCACGTCGAATGCGAAGGATTTTAGATTTTAATTCAAGGTCAGAAGGCAATAAATCAGGTGAAATGAAGACTCTATGAGAAAAAGATTTGAGACGAAAAGCACTACTTAAAATACGACGACAGTCCCATTTTGAACGCAAACGTAAAATAATGCTTCTTTGGCGATTAGGAGAATAGCGACCACGACGGTGAATGTCATCTATGCAAACATTATCAATACCCAAGTGATTAAGAACTTCTTTGGTTGATTGGTAATCATGATCAATTCGACTATGAAGTGGAGTTTCTTTTGGAGACTCTGCATTACCACGTATTCGGATATATTTGCGAAGAGAGATCTTCCTGAAGATTGTTAACAGGGGTATTTTTAGTGATGGGTGTTTCTCAATGTTAGAATGATCTCTTATTTCTTTAATGGCTTCAAGTAGCAATCCACTCAATTCCGAATTTGTAAGGGATTTTAAAGTACTTTCAGCATCAATTTCTTCATTTGTTGATAGCTGCAGCAATGATACTTTCATTTTGAAAATGAAATTTTCTTGAAATTAGTATTAACGTTTTAAACAGTTCGTTTTCCCACAATAATTTCAAATTTTTTCATATCTAATCTTTCAAATATTTCTGAGGAGTGTAATAAAGTGCCGTATGATTTAGAAATGTAATAGCAAAATGTTGTAAATAACAATCAATCAAAAAGTGAGCATTAATGGCATGCATTTTCTTTATTGATACTGCATATAATTACTGAGTATTGATCCGAACAATAGCTCATGGGTTCTTAATCTGACAGACAACTGACTTTGCATGTGATAAAAAATGTAGCAATGAAAAGCAAAATTAATAAAGAATTCAACAAAATTATTTCAGTAATTCATATTTACAAAGTCTATAATAATAGTATCATTAGTGGTATATTAACAACGAATTGATGACCATTTTGAAAATGTGAAAATCCATTCACGACAATCATTTTCCCACAATTAATTTTAAGCAGTTTTGGTCAATTTTATTATTTTCACTTAATGCGAGAATACACAATTAATTGCGTAATCCTCTCATTATGTTACCTTAATTTGAGAAATAAAAATGGATAAAATTTGTTTGTTTTTGTTAAAATGTTGACAAGCAAAACATATTTTGCTTAAGTTTAAAAGAACTTAGTACCCCACAAAAAAGTTAAAAAAATTACTTTAATAAATAATTTCTTAGTCCTGTTAGAATTAAATTATATCTGAAATTCGAAGTATATTTACATTAAACCAATGATGATTTATTTTAGATTGTCCTTTATCAAAGTTGTGCGAACAATTTAACCAGCATCTCTATTTGTATGTAAAGCACTTTACATAGGGGGATTACTTGGATCTTCTGATTTGCATATAATCTTTATGATGATATCTTGTATTTCTATATTCAAGTACGAAATTTTTTTTTGCATATTTCTTCAAGTATCTTTTGTTCAAATTATGAGATGATTACTCAGAGCGCCATATAAGACTTTTTTGCGCCAGTCTCAATGATAGAGACAACTTTGCTATTATCAGACTTCTGGCAGATGAGCATCTGTTTTACTCAAGTGCAGTGCAGTAGGAATGCTACTTGATAGTGTTTGGTCCAACAAACGGATTTGCTGCATCTATTCCATAACCGACTGTAGTAGTATATATATAAGCAAAGGTTGGTTTCACAAAATCTCATTGGTCCACACTGAGCCAGGGGAGAAATCACAAAATGACGTCATTGTTCCCGTAAATATCGCGAAGTTAAGGTGGGTTTACAGCTTATCAATGAATTATAATATCTCTAAATTGAGCAGAATGTATTGTTGTTGATACGCTGTTTACAGCGTCTCAATTGAACTTGTTTATCACACTTTTATTTGTTATTGATACAGCGTTTACAGCTGGCTAATCCCAATTGAATCTTATAATTCAAAACATTTGGGATTAGAGACATCCCACAGAAACGTTTTTTCTTTAACTTTTTCAAGCAATTGGGTCGTGATCATTTCCTGTTGCATGCCTAGTTTCGAATGAATATAATTGATTCAATGTTTACACTAGCGTAATGACTAATTAGGAAAGGAATGAAAGACGAAATATCAAAAGTGGTTTGATCACGTCTTTCATCTCAATTGTGGAAATATGCTCGTCTTTCAAGTGTTTACAGCAGTATTAGCGCAATTGATAAGCTCGATTACGCATTCTTTTGATTTCATTAGTTTTAATAATTGATCGTATTTCACAGCTGTTTACAGCTGAATTTGTGCTAATTGAGCACTCGATTGCGAAATATTATATTTCATTGATAGGCTGTAAACACACCTTTAATCACTAGAAAAATACGTCAGTAATATGTCACCACTAGATGGCGTTGTAAAACCCCGCAAATATTCAAGAATCAGCCAAAATTTTAAAGTTAGACCAAGGCCATCGCTTATATATACTACTTTCTGTGCAGAGGCTCATTTAAATTTTGTATTGCAACCGGTAGACATCTTTTCGGCATTTACTTTCTGGTCAGAGAGTCATATAAAGGTCTTAAAAAGCATGCCATTTTGGATCAAAGTATGGATTTCATGTATGAGTTTCATTTCCAGTTTATGTTGACACAATTGCCTGTATGACAATATCTGTGCTGTTCTGACTGTTTGGTTAACTTATTTTCATATGATAAATCCAGGTAAAGCAGCATCTTTCATTCTAAAAATCAGAAGTTCTCTTTCCTCTGAATACTTTTTGACATGTTTATGTTCGAGTTTCGAAAGCATCTGGTTCGCTGATAGATTTCTTTCCGTTTGTTTGCAATGCCACAAGTAGTTTTCTTTATGGATTTTATTCAAGCCAAATCCTCAAGCGTTTGAAAAGTGAATTATACAATCCAATTTCTCAATGGCGATAATCGGAGAAGAATAGAATAGAATTTCCTACTAAGTGTAGGACATTGGCATAATTAAACACCTTAACAAAAGCTGCTAATACTACATTTAAGGCGTCAATAACAACATGAAGTATAAAAACAATAAAACACAACAACAAAAACATGGATACAGAATTTACAGTTTATCCAGTTTATTGCTAATATTTTTAACTAATGATATTTGTTTGAAAAACTGAAATCCTTTCCATGACTTAGAGCCGATTTTAGGGATGTATTGCTTCTGAAGGCAGTCATTGATTTGACTTTTGTTTCGTTCTATTTCAATTGGTAAGGTATTCCATAGTTCAATTGTTGAGTTTAAAAATGAATTTTTAAGAAAATGTTTTTCAAACGTCACTTTTGTGAATTTAGAAGTCCTCGAATTATAAGTTGAATGCGCTGTATAGCGGGAATTGTAGATTACTGTAAGGTGAACGCTGATTTGAAATATCCCAAAATTTTATTAATGAAAAGTATCTTATGAAATGTGAAGCATCGTCATGATTAGATTATGAATTTTGTCGCTCATAGTCGAATAATTATCATTATGAATGTTTGCTGCGCATTTAATTTGTAAGTCGATTTTATTTATTAATGAGTGGTTTACGTCATTAAATAAAACATTACAGTATCTATAATTACTTAATACTAGAGAGTTAACCAACATTGATTTCATTTTGCAATTTACAAAAATTGTTTACATGCAAGACTATACTAAACTGTTTAGTATCGCCTTGCTTACATGTGAAATAGTTTTAATTCCCATTGTTATTTTGCGTAATACTGTGCGTATGTGACTTGAATAGTTCAATGTATTATCGATTGTTACTTCAAGATATTTTAAGGATTCGATTTGAGTAATCTTTGACCCAAAAAATTTAAAGTGTTATTAATTATCTTTGTGAAAGGGAAACCTAACACGGAATTCTGTTTGAGAGGGATTTACAATTAAACGTGCACATTAAAATATTTTAGCAGTTGAGAGAGATTGATTTCTAATTTACCAATTGATGTTTTTATTTGATTATCACGTGTTGTCAGCATACTGCACTATTTTACAATCATTGCTTAAATTACCATTTAAATCATTTACATATAGCGAGAAAAACAGAGGTCCTGAAATAGTAGCCTGTGGAACACCTTTGTAAGTTTTACCTTTGTTAGAAAATATGCCATTTACCTTTTATGCAGTGATTGATGATATGGCATCAACGACTACTAATGAAGTTTGTACAATCTTTAATACACCAAGCCGGTATTTCAGAAGGTGTGCGTGATTTATTTATTGCTTGAAAGACTTCGGATGAACAAGAATTTGGAGGGAGTTTGTAGTTAGATTTTCCAAGTGTAGGTGGCACCTAACTCCCAAATATTCGCCAAGATTAATAAACTGATCATTGAATAAATAAGCAATATCTTTAGATTAAGTTAATATTCCACCATTGCTAAGATGCAGGTGTTGCATAGGACTCTCGTTCCTGTTCAATACATTCTTAGGGTAATTTATTCTACTAAATACGAATTGCATATACCGATTTTGCGCTGCTCTTATTTCAATATTAAATTTATTCCTTGCAATTTTATGTAACCGGTAGTTATCAGCAGCTATAATTCCTAAAGAAGTTTTGTAAGCCCGAGTTTTTCATTTGACGAGTTTTTTTAGGTTGGGAGTTAACCAGTAAGATCGCGTGATTTGATAATTAAAATTTTCATGTTTAGAAAAAAATTCTTTTGTTTGGACAATATATATTTATATAAGTCGTGAATGAATGAATAAATGAATTGAGCATGAGGTTTATATCCTCGGATAGAAAGACGCTATCCCAAGATTCATTCTCTAGGCGAGTTTTTAGAATTTCTATTAGCGCTGGATCCCTTTCTTGAATCTTTATCTCTACCCAAATTTTTTCGTTTGTATGTTTTATGTTGTTAATTGAAATGCAAGTTATAATATAATCATCTGAATAGGGTCATTCGCTGCAGGCATACTTAAAACCGTTAATGTTTTCAACGAGAAAGTAATGTAGAAGAGTTGTTATTTAGTCTAGTTGATATACTGTAATTAATTGTACTAAGATCAACAGCATCAAGTAAAGAATTCAATGTATCTCTTTCAGTATTCTTCAGATAGTTGATATTTCAATCGCCAATCACAATCAATGACATATTTTCTTTTAGAGAATATTTTATCTCAGCTTCAATTTCAGTAACAAATTAGTTAAAGTGAACCTTACTGGGCCAGTAGGAGATATTTATCAACTGATGAAAGTTTTTTCTGTATTTTTTTGGAGAATGCATATTTCAATACATAGCCTTTCAAAATTTTTCATCAATTTTAAATCAGGTCGATTCTGGTCTTAAAATATTTTGGAATAAAAAACATCACTCAACCTCCTTTAGATTTTTGCCAAGATTTAGGTCCCAGTCACAGCGAAAAAGTTCGTAGCCTTCAGGTCTCCAAGAAAGGATAGTAGTGATGAATACACACCGAACTATCACCACCAAAGATCCAACTAGTGTATCGGAGGTTGTTATTCTCAAAGAATCGACTAAATATCCTTCTGGTTCCCTTTGTCTCCGTACCACCTGTCTCTTATACACATCTTTTGACAATGACGTGGAGGATGATTTTGCTTCCCTTTGCAATTTTGGCAAAAATTGGAAAGTACTTCCATATCCAGAATTTCGCCTGTAAGAGAAGACATGGCATAAATGAATCTTTATAGTGAGCTATGTGCTCGTATATACCCGTTCACACCGAAGCTCACAGCACAATTGACGCGTCATTAAATTATGAGTGGTTTTACTGATCTTCAACACATGTTATTGTATCCCCGGTTCAAAAGGGGCTCTGCACGATTTATTGTATCGGAATAACAGATAGCCTCAGCTCTAGCGTTACTACAGAAAAGATCTGCCAGAACTGATCTTAATTACAATATCAATTCAATTTCAAACCATAACTTGATGAGATGGGGGAAGTTTCGATGTCTTCTCTGTTGCAATATGAGCAGAGATTACTCCCTAATGAATCTGAGATTGAGGAAAAAGGAAGACTTTACCATCTGATATCTTTAATTAAACTAATTAAACTCGAACTAAATTGCTCGAGAATTCTCAGCGTATTTAGAATTCATTTGTTGTCAACACACTGGACATTACCTTAAAAAGGTGAAGAAATTTGTTTAGACAACTGTTACCTACAAAATCATGTAACAGCAATCTATACTGTCTCCAACCCCAATGCATTTTACAATCCTGATTATTCTATTAATATAAGACTAGCACTGCCATTGTTCAAACTAAATATATATAAATATTTATGAATATTTCTTGCTTTGAAAAATATTTTGTTTTTTTATTTCTTCCCTTGACGCTTTCAGACATGTCATTTATATTATTATTGTTCGGTTCCTGAATATAGGTACTTCTTCTCCTCTTCCTCCTTATTATTTCAGTTTCATTGGGCAACGAAGTGGCCTAGTTAGGAAAAAATATTGTTGAAAAAGTCAATGTGTTTCAGGGGCAGGGGATCTTGAGCCTTTCCCTGACAAGAGTTTTTTTAAATTTTTAGGTACTTAGCTTGAGGTTTTTAATAAAATAGCGTCAGCAATTTTTAAATCCTCAATGCCTAGTTCAGATAAATGTATTAACAACATTGTATAAGATCGTAAACAACATCAAACCTAATCTCGGTAAAATCACACACCTATATAGTCGCATTCGAAATATTTAACCAGTTCTTTGTAAAAAGAAAATAATGAGAAATTAATTTATTAATACCTCTATAAAACTTTGGAATCATTTACCCAAAGAATTAAAGTTACTGAATAATTCAAAGGTAATCAAAAACAATGTCAAACGATATGACTATAATTCTAGAAAAGAAATAATTGAATTCAATTGGAGATGTTTCAAAATTTACAACTAGGACTATTCAACTAGCAGAAATTAAAACGCCATAGCCCAATGGTGCAATTTTCTATTTTGTATTGTGTTTTATAGTTTTTAGAGTTGCTATCAGTATAACTATACATTGTCAAAGTAATTTCTGAATAAAGATTTCTTCTTCTATGCTTCTTAATATTTAAGTCAATGATTGATGGAATGAAACCGATTGACAAGTATTCAAATGGATGATGATAATTTTAGTTTGAGTAGTAGAAAACGCCGTAAATTGGCAGTCTTAAATACCAAGAATAACTGCAACGCCCTTTGGTATTACTTCAATATAAATTTTGAAATATTTTGCAAGTTCATCAATTGCTACTTTTCAATATTTAGAAGTTGATACAAAAACATAATTTATGCCTAGTTCAAATTTTTTTATCATTCTAACATTATTAAACGTTTTTTCATTTGTTAAAATCCTTTTGTGTTATGAATCTTTTTTAGTTAACGTAGCCTTTTTCCATAATTTTATTTTAACGTAACAAAACAAACATCATTTCACATGATAAGATAAGATAACAGAATCTTTATTCAGATAAATGTTAACAATTAAATAACTGATAATTTATCTGAATAGCGTCATTAAATTCACAAAAACACATATATACGATTCACATAAATTACAAAAGAAATCTTGCAGGCTATGGATAAATTACTATAGTACTATTTTAATAACGAGTTATAGTATAGTCATTGTTATAAAATGTGTATCCTAGACATGATTTTCCAGAATATATTTTTGCTTAAGGAAAACTTTTAAATGTTTTTTAAAAGATTTCAATTTTTCAATATTTTTAATTTCTTTAGGTAACGAATTCCAGATTCAAATGGCGAGATTAATGAAGAATTTCTTGAAAACGTTTTTCTTATACTTAACACCTGTAAAAAGCTTTGATCTTGCATTCTTAGCTTGAAGAATGTCAGAAGGGTATTCAATATAACCAGTTGTTTTGAAAAAAGAATTGACCTAGAAATGTACTGTTTGGTTGTGATATTTAATGCCCATTTTAATTGAATATCAAGTTTTTTTATAAAGCACTTCACTTAGGTCAGTAAATAAAATGTTTGTGTAATTAAGGTGACGCATGATGAAAGCATGGAAGAATTGAATTATTGCACAAGGTGGTAATTGCCTAACTACTAGTGTCATACTTCTTACACCTATAGCTAATTTTCTAACTATTAAATTGATGTGAGCGTTGAATTTTAAATTTGAGTCAATAGTTATTCCTAGGTACTTGAAAGTGTCCACAATAGGAACATTAATATTATTTACATTTAAAGTCACTGCAGAAAAATCGTACTTGCTTTTATTCGGCTGCAAAATACAAAATTCTGTTTTAGCTTCATTAATATTCAATTTGTGCATACAAAAGTATTCTGACAATTTGTTACAATTCAATTCTATAGATTTCCTTGCTAGGTGCATTGATGAATTATCGAGAAAATGCAAGTGTCATTGGCATATTGGATTAAGTTTCAATTAGTTATAGAATGCATGTCACTTACATAAATACTAAAAAGGAAAAGACGTAGAATCGTGCCTTGAGGCACCCCATTGTAAACCGGTAACCATTTTGAGAAAATATCATTTAATTTAACTCTTTGGAATTTTGATTACTATTACTAGAAAATCCTAAGTAAGACAGTTTTTCAATTAGAATGTTATGATTAATCGAATCAAAGGCTTTTGAAAGATCTAAACAAGCTATAGTTACAAATTTATTGGAATCAAGTGATGCTCTCCAAGTTTAAGTAGCATTTAATAGTGCATGAGTTGTTGCGAAATTTTTGCGAAATCCAAATTGCGTGTTTGATAATAAATTATACTTATTTAAATTTTCAGATATTTGGTTATGTAATAATCTTTCGAATATTTTGCTTATTGGAGAAGTAATTGAGATTGGCCGAGAATTAATGCAATTGATGGATCGTTTTTCTTAAAAATGGAGTCATGTGAGCAAGTCTTAAATTATCCGGGAAGTAATTAAGTTTTATGCATTCATTAAAGATAAAATTTAATGGATTTGCAATGCTATCTGCAGTATTTTTAAGAGCCCATGAGGGAATGCTCGAGGGACCGCTTGATTTGTTGGTTTTAAGCTTATTGATTGACTTAAGAATTTCATAACTATTCGAGAAGCGGAAGGAAAATTCAGGTGTAAAAATTTTGCGTGAAACGTTTTCGTACTTAACGAGGGGGCCATTGTATTTTCCTAGATTAACAAAAGTCTTATTTAATTCATTAGTTATTTCTAAATTGTCAGAAAGATTGTTTTATCACATCAATTGAGTTTGATTTTGATCGCTTATAATTTGTGATTTCTTGTATTAGCTTCCATTTTGAACGCTCACTTGGAAG
>CABFPE010000059.1:1584950-1602895 GCA_900660155.1 Hofstenia miamia | reverse complement strand
GAATAACTCAACATAATGCTTGTAAAGTTACATAAAACCATACCGCCGGGCGAATAAATTCATTAAATTTTGTAAAAAAATTTATTCTAATGTCAAATTGAACAAACTACTACAAAGTAATACTTAAAACAATACGAATAATTTTCTTAATTATAATCTGTTTCTATTACAACAATATTTTATCATCCTGTGTTGTTTACAAGATTTTCGCCCGGCGGTATAAACTTGAAAAACCGCCCGGCTAAAATTAAAGGTGCCCAAAATATGTGGGTTAGCGTCCCAAATAAAACAAATCAAACTAGGCTGTTTAACTTGGGAACAATTTATTAAAATTCCAATTTACAGCAACCAAATTAGCAATTATTAAAATCGAGATATTTGTAATGTTCTTACAGCTTGTTACAAAAAGCATTTCCTTTGAGAACTCATAAAATTGAAATAAAAAAATATGTAGTTGTGTATTTCACACAATCAAGTGGAGGTGATAGAATCATTCTGATATCCTCATCACTTGAATATGGCCAAATTTTTCAACAAAGACAATAAATTTGCAACTTCACTTGCAATACTTCAATCCTTTAAATATATTTGAAATATAAAATTTTGTGAAGATGGAATTTTCAATATGAATTCCAAACATTACAGACACTTCCTTTTTTTATTTTCTCCACAAAAGGAGTACTCAACATTTACAAAGATACCAAGAAATTTACTTGCCAAATAGTTCTTTACATCACAGTGCCCCAAAGTATACCACATGCCTCAACCTGACAAGAAAAGTATTTACATTATTTACAAAATATTTACATAAAAAGTATAGTAGTGTATTAGTCAACAAAATGTTTAACATGAATCTTATCATAGTTAGATGTAAAATGAAAGAAAAGAGGAGACAGTTTACATAAATGGTAAGCACCTTGGATTCACTGTCACATTCTGCAGCTAAAAAATTTCTTCTGGATTTGACTCCCAAATGTTGGCTGCTTTGTGTATGACAGTTGATGTTGCTTTGTCATTAGAGGAAAACAATTTGCTAGGAGCTTCTCCTTAGCTTTATAATGCAAAAATAGATATTTATCCTGTCTTCAGATGGCAATATTTGCAAAGCTCTTTGGGTCCTGGTTGAAAGCCAATTTGATCTTTATAGCTTCTGAGTATTTATCATCAGAGGTAAGATTGAGCTGCAACTATTTTGATTGACTAATTCTATTTCTTTGGAAGAGACAGGTTACCAAGTAGGTAGGTCCAAAAGACTTTTAGTGCTTGTGTGCAGTCTAATAATATTGTTATAGAAATGGTAATTAGTAGGGTTATCAACAATAGATTTATTGTATAAGCCAGATGCATATAGTAAAGATTGCCCAACTGCACATCTCCATTTTATACCAACAGTAATGTAATTTTTATTGTATTATACAATCATTATTTTTTCAGATGGTATCATTTACTTTACTTTGTATTGTGTTGATTAGACTGATCTGTGGATAATATGTTTAATGATATAAAATTTTGCAAGTATTAATACATTAAAAGCTTTTGATTAACCATAGTAGGACATTTTTCTGTTTGCTAGAAAATTTAAAGTTAGTTTGTTTTCAGAAATGAACTTGTTGGTTTTGATAATGTAGAATTACTGGGTTGACAATAGCATGAACTGTATCATAGAACTTAATGTGCCATGCAAAAAATTGGTTAGGTGAACATTAACAAGAGCAAACCTGATTCTAACTAAGCAAGTAGCTGGTGTTCTATTTACAATAAAAGTATCACCTTATATACAATTTAGCTATTAACATATTTACAAACATGAGAAAAAACTAGACTGGGCAATAAATAACAACCTGCACTGACTGATGTTAAATGCCACCCCAGGCAAAACTAGCTGTTTTGCTTGTATTTTCTATAGTATAGTGCTTTTGGAGAACATGTCACAGTCCCATGATGTCAACTTCCCAACTTGACACCTCTTCATTCAAATCATATAACACTAGGAGCAGAGCTCATTCTAACTTTGGTTTGCATTCATTTTACAAAGAGGCATCAGGTTGACCACTGTTGAATACCAAGAGAAGAAAATCATATAATGAATTCCAAAAGCATAGAAGATAGAAACAAAATAAGAACAACATATAATGAAATGAGTTAAGGACCACATTTAGGCATTATGTCATTGGCTTCCTTCCAAATGAATCTGACAGCAGATCACAAGGAAATTCTTCCTAACTTGATAACTGTTCAGGATCACATCAGGGTCACTATGTAGAATCACTGGGTTGACTTTAGCATGAACTGTAACATAGAACTTAATGTCAAGGCAGAAGGTTGCTTATGTGAACATTAACTAGAGCAACCCTGATTCTAACTAAGCAAGTAACTGTTGTTCTATTTACAATAAAAATTATCACCTTATATACAATTTAGCTATTAACATATTTAAAAACATGAGAAAGCAGTAGACTGGCCAATAAATAACCAGCACCAATTGACATTACAATAAAGCCTGTTGGGTATGTGCCTATATATTTTTCAGCAATTGGACTTAATCTACAATTTATTAGATCTTTTGACTTTTTAGGTATGAGCTTAATTACTGCACTGGTTATGCTGGTGGCAATTGACTAAGAACACATAATAGATCCTATAAGTAGTTTAATACAAATTAGTAAAAAAACTTGAAAAGCTTTGATAAAATTTAGAATTAAGGCCATCAAGTCCTGGACAATTTCTTAGTTGTAAGATCAATTAAAGTATTTCTTGATCACTAAGCTGCTGAGCTAGACTTCCTCTTTCATCTTCAGATATTATAAATTAGTCAGGTTTAAAACTATGGAAAAATAAAAGGTTTTTTTATGCAAATCCTGGTAGTAGTTGGTAAATTAGTTAATAATGTCCTCTAAATGTTCTGATGATGTGTCATCTACTTGTACATTGGTGATATAATTCTTTCTAATTGAGCTGTTGATGTAGTTTTTAGTTTTCTTTGGATTTCCTTCACCTAACACAAATTCTAAATTATTAATGTATTCAAATTCCATTTTTTGATTTTTCATTTAGGATATTGTTTAAATGATTTTAAATAACTTCCTTCATTTCATTATACTCTAACATTGATGGAGTTAGTTGTTCTAGTTACTTCTCTAAATTAACTATCTGATAGTAGTATTGGTTGCTTAATTAGTTTAGTTTTCACAATAACTTTGATCAGAGTCAACTTGTTTTGGATATTTTCATTCTGAACACAGTTGATAATGGCTTATTGTCAAAAAGTTTGAGGTGAAGAGTTTTGGACTGCATTGAGATCAGATTTTAGGAGGAAAAGTATTGATCATTTCTTGAAGAATATGTGCCTAATGTATTATGATAAGTATGGCCTAGATTGCCATTCAACTCAGCAGTATCAAGGAGGTTGTATTAATTCAGTATGAGTTCACTTAGATAGTTATACCAGGTAACAGTTTTTTAGAGTTGCCCCATGAAAAGGATTTTCTACAATATTTGATTCAAGTACAATCTCTTGGCCCAAGGAAGATGTAGCGCCTGTTTGAATATTAGAAAAGAGTTTTCAGTTTGGTCAGAGTTTGGGCTTGGTTCTAAAAGAGAGTTTTCTGGTACTGGTTGTTGGTCTGCAACCTTTGCAGGAGTTTCTGGGATGCTCTCCTCATCTATAACAAGATTGTTAGGCCCAAAATCAGTATTGTTGGTTATTTTGTTTTCCACTTCTTCACTCACCTTATTAATCTGCTTCTCAATATTTTGGTACATATCTGGGACCTTTTGAAACAATTATAGTTTTGTTTCACACCTATTACATTTGTGATGGCCTGTGTAAAGCAGGTCAGACACACCATCATTGCAGGACAGCTTGCTCTGACCCACAGGTTATCTTTTGCATAGAAACATTTATTTTTCATGGATATCCTTTAGCCAGCCATTAACCATTTTCTGATCTTCCCAATTGCATACTTTGAAATTAATTTTAGAAAAAGTAGCATTAAGCCTCTTGTGGTGCTCAATTCACTCAAACTCACCTATTCCTTTTAAACCAGATTGGTGGCAAACCATTACAAATTGATCTTGTTTTTCCCATGTTAATGGAAAATCTTGGCATTTTATCCAAAAAGTTTTAGGGAATTCATCTCAACCAATTAAGAGAACTAGTGCTCACTTTCAACAGGAATCAATGATTTTCAATAAGATCTATGAGAGAGCCATAAGAAGATGACTACTATTTCTTGGGCTGCACAAGGTTTTCAGATATGAATAGGAAGTTTTCTAAATATTAGTAGGAGGCTTTATTAAACTATCAGAAAAGAAGTTTTTTTATATTTTAGCATTAGCTTGGGCAGAATTGGTTAAAACCAATGTAAGTTTAGTAAATGAAAAAAAACAAATAACTCAGTATGGTGAGACAAATATGATGTAGTGCAATTTGAGACAGCAGTACTACATCTTGATGGAGGTAGGATAAGTTTCCTGAGCTAACCAAAAGATTAACAGCCAAAGATCTTCAATGAGGGGGAGTAATGTGCTGTAATCACAGCAGGAAAGTTTGAATGAATTCAAATTCATGTCAAAGCAAAAAAGATACATGAGGTTGAGTTGCAGTACACTGGATAAATACACAGAGATATAAAAGAGATAGCAAATGCAATGCAGAGCAGAAGTATAGTGTCACACAAAGTGTACCACCCATAGCAGATAAGTAATAGTGAAAATGTAAAAATAGTGAAGAATTCTCATTGAAGCAAATGAAAATTTATGTATATTTTAGTCAAAGTTAGAGTTTTTATTTTTCAATTTTGAGAAAATACTGTGCTAAATCAAGTGTTTTCAAATAATGTGTTTTGTAAGCTAAAAAAAAATATATATCTCAATTGTTAAAGAAACTCAATATTAAAATAATTAAATTTTTATGGTAATTTAATGTTCTGATGATTTCTTAAAAACCCAAATTTTACTAATAAAAAGTTTGGCAATTTTAGATGTGGCAAAATAATATATGATAATATTGAATATATTTTCATGCACAAAGTGATGAATAATTCAGCAATAATGAAAATCTTGCCCAATAGAAATTACCAAATCAATATAATGTCAAGTTTTCATTAAGAAATATTCATTGTATCTTTGTGCATTGTATTTAAAACAATAATTGATATCCTGTTTCCTAGCACATATTATACATTATGCAACTCATGTAGTATAATCAGACAAAAACCACAAAAAGGAAGAATATAAACAACAAAAACATTCATCTATTATGCAAACAGTAAATATTTTCATCAAATTTGTAAAAAGTGCAATTAGTTTGAGCAGGCAGTATCAGTTGTTGAAAAGCCTTTTTGACATATTAGAGAAGGCAAAACCACTATTATTCATTAAGAATCACATGGCAGGAATAAGGAAGTCAAAGTAAGCAAAAAACAATTGACAACAGGTACATGTGTTTGTTATTTTAGGTATAAATACTGAGTGCAAAATTTATTTGATTGATGAAAAAACATCATTAGATTGCTTTGCATCAAAGCATATAAGTAGTAGTCAGAAATTCTCAGGGCAAATGGAGGACTTTTGGATAGGTCCATAGCCATCAGAGCTGATGTCCTTGCTACTAAAAAGGTGCTTATAGGCTTAATGTAAAGACATGAGTTTTCTACTAAATGATCTTTTGTAGTAGAATCAATGGTGATTTTGATGCCTAGATACAATTCTTTTCTTCAAAAAAATGGGTCACTTCTAAATTTTAATTCTGTAGACAGTAAATTCAATGGTGGAAATTGGTATTAATTAATTCACAAAAATCACCTTGAAAAATTATTGATTCCTTTGTGTCCATATCAAAGTACTAGAATTGAATAAGTCTAATAAATTATTCATATACTATTAAACTATTGGATTTATTTATAAGAACAATTGTTGTATGCCTATTTTTTGTTTTATAACTGAGCACTTTCACAGACCAATTTGTAGTTAGTAAATCATAGATAGCTATAACAATAACACAGCCTATGGGTTCATAGTGATTTAGGTAATGAGAAATCATGGAATAAAACATGTACAGTTTAAATATAATGCTATATGAATTGCCACTTCTATTTGGTGAGATTTGAACACACAAGTTCTGTACATGTGCTCAGTTGTGTTAATTTTGCACTACAAATCAGTATCAAGAATTAATTTTATATAATAGGCTGCTGGAAGAAAACAAAATTTTAATGTTTGCCATCATGAAACTTGCCTTACATTTTAAAGTCAAGTATAATATGAATAATTATATTTGTAAGTGTTGCCTACTACATAGAAACTTTTTCAATGAAATTGTGCTGTAGAAGGAATGCCAACAAATTTTATTGTAATGAAAAGAAGAATAAATTACCACTAAATTCAAATAAAGCATATCATTAGAATGAACATTCTGAAATAATTTTCAATGCATTTTTAAAAACACATTACTATATTCTATTGAAAAAATTATTCAAATGAAAAATCAATTTTAGTAAATTGCAATGCATTGGAACAATTATAATATTAGACTTGATAAAATTGACTACAAAATAGAAATTCTCTTCCCTTGAGATACCAGACTTTGTCTATTAGAAAAATATGATAATTTTTAGTCTTACCAGATTTTTTAATAGAGAAAAAATGCTTTTACTTATCAAGTTTTTTAGATTGCTGCTCTAGTTCAGGAAACCCTTTATTAACAATCATCTTGAATTTTCATCTAAAATTTGCAAATTTCAGCTACCTGTGTATTCAAATATTGAGAAGGTATGCTTTTCATTTTATTAAAATTATCTTCTAAATTATGGCAGGCTGAAATTCCACACAGTTGCAAAATTAAGTTATCAACATTGTTCCAGGGATTTCTATAGGGAAATCTTGACCAGAAATTGCATTTGTATTTAATATAACTGCATGAAAATGTACACAAACTGAAGTACGTTTTCTGAACATGTGCAAAGGAAATCATGTATACATATTTTACATAAATAGCATATTTTCATACAAGCAAATTTAAGAGGATGGTATATCCTTGGAACTTCATTAATAATTTTCCCAATTGACACTTGAAAATTACTGGTTTCACTTTTAATAATACTTATGAAACTCCTCTTTGCAATGTGATTATTTTTCTGAATAGATGTAATATTCTTTTGAGTTAAAAATTGATACTTTCTACTTTTATGTTTGTATTTATTTGATGACTCTGTTTGAAACACTTAGCAAATAAATAATAATACTTTTCAAAATAATTTTTATTTTGAATAACCAAAGTCTCTATTTGAAACAACATGTTAGAGAGCTCTACATTCCTGCAAAATATCCTTTTGAATTTAGTTGAACCTTGAATTTTTGAATGATTTATTATCAATTATCTGTCAACATGCCATGCATATAATAATCAATGCTTAGATTGCAGCATAATCTGAATCAAAGCATAAAATATGATTCATTATCATTTGCTATAAACACATTGCAGTAGACATTTGCATCTTGTTGCATCGTCTACCAGGCTTCAATATCAATTCCCTTCAATTATTACAATATGATTGTATGGTAAACTATTAGGTAGAGATGTACTGTTATCAAACTGCTTAGCTTCTATATTACTAAACTCCAGTAACTATAATTAATGGATGACATAACAAACACTATTTAGGTGAGAAAGCCTTGCAGTGTCTTTGCTGGCTGTTGATGGTTGGGCTTCTGCCTGAAGCTGATCTCCAAATCAAGTAACAGCCACTTCCTTCTACTTTTGTTGAAATAGCTCCGCCTCTCAGCTCTGTTAAGCAACATATGTGTGCCCTATCCTAGCTCAATGATTACTCAAGGCTCAACACAATTTGACTTAGTCTTGTTTTGTGAAGTGTACTATGTACTTACAACCTCAATTGCTACTAGCTGTTTATTTAAATAAATACATGATTAGCCATTACTAAAATATATTGGCTTTACTTAAATATGATAGATAAATAGCAGCTTCCTAACCTACATGTAATAAATGATACATTCAAGGTCACATTATTGGTTGCATTATTGTCATCAATTTAGACCTAGTTTGAATATATATAAAAAACCTACATTTGGCTTACCAGCCTTATATTGAGTTCATTATTGTTCATACATGTAAGAAGGAATTGATAGCTAAATGGGAAGAAAAACTCCTAATCATATACCAAAATTAAGTGTGGGTTTGTGGTTTGGAATGAGGAACCAAGAATCATTCCTGTTGTGGGATCCTCACTATGACTGAACACTAACCATTTAGCTGAACATTGCAATTACTAATCAAACTTTAATAAACTAATGATAAGAATTCCAAAAATTTTCTTCAACAAATTTCACAATGGTTCTGCTCTATTTACATTCAAACTCAAAAAGTACAAGTTGATTTGAATTTCAAATTGTATGTTTGCCAAGATGGCTAAAAATAATGGAAGAGAGTTCACCCATTCAGTTTGCCAAATTAGAATCAACAAATACTAATTGTTAATTTTTTTACTAATAAATTCTTAGTTGCATTATACAAAAGTAATTAAGATGATAATTATTTTATTCTTCATTTCTAATCAAGTTTCAATTCAATCTTAATTCTTTTTTGACTGACTATTCTTTCTTTAGCAGCTTAGTTAGTTTTGGATTATGCTACAGGCCCTCCTCAGCTTTTGTTATTTTTAGCACTGCTTGCTCTCCATGTAGCAATGTGTCTGCTTTTTGTATTATTGACTCTGCTTGCTGATCATTCCTGCTTATCATTGCAAATTCCAGCTTCTTTGTCATTTTTAGTACAGCTTCTCTTTCTGTTGTTACAATGTTCACATACCTCAGGAATTTCCCTTCTTTAATATTTTCTGAAATGGGTGTGATCTCCCTTAGTTCATTCATCTTTTTGAAAATATCTCATAGTATTTCTGATATAAGTGTATTCCTTTTATTCTGATCATTAAGGCTCTGCTTGTGTGTGCCAATTCATCTGGTATTGCTGTTTCCAGGTAAAAAAACAAAAAGACTTTTCTTAGACTCCATGTGTTTGCCACATCCTTGTAGAAAAAACTGATGTTGTCTCTGACCTCTGCTTCTGTTATCTCATTTGGATCATTCTTATTTATTTGCCTCATTGTAATTATCTCCACTCTCTTGGTGACGTCATAGTAATGGTATTGTTTGTCCCAGATGTCTATCCATACCACATCATTTACTCCAGAGAAGAGTATTACTGATTTCTTTGTTTTGTTTTTTGATTTCATCTCTCAAGTCTTGCAATTGTATATTTATCAGTTTTCCTTTTGTGTATAATTGGTAAGAAGTTATTGCTCCCTCAATATATACCCTTTCACAATTGTCATTCCTTAGAATTATTTCTTTGGATTTTTTGCATTCTCATTTTTCAACTATTGCTCTTGCTTTCCCTTTTGTATTTACATACAACTTGTATTTGTGCATAAAGGCTTTAGCAACTTTTACCTCTTTTTGTAGTCTCCACCTCAGAAGTATTATTGGTATTGAAATCACTTCTGGTGGCATACATATTAATATCTTTGTTTTGATTTGCTTTTCAATGTCTCTATACAATGCTATTGTTTTTGGTGCTGTTGCTAGCTTTATTGTTGCCAGGTAATTCATTTTACCTTCTTTTACAGTATCCCAGAATCCTTGAGTTAATCCTCTCTTGCTTATTTTCAACTGTATTTGTTCCTTCATTTATATTCTTTAGGTGATGTACTCAGCTTCAACTGCTAGTTGATTGTATGGTTTCATGAGTTCCTCTAGCTCAGTTTTTGTAAAAGCCTCCATAAACATCAATTTCATTGTGGCAACTGTTTGTTCTTACCATAATTTTTGGTAATTTCTGGACTGAATTTCTTCTTGAATTTCTTTTGTTATTTATATTTCCACTAAAAATTGTTCACTATCAGTATCTACCCATTCCATCATACTAGCTGGGCTGCTCCTCCCATTTTTTATGTTGATTCTATCAATCTTTTCCTGCATTTTCAGGGATAGTAGTAGTTGGGTTGATATCAGCAGGTGTTTCTTTTCTTGCATTTCCCTTTAAGTTTTCATGAACATTTCACAGATTTTGACTGGTTCTATTATGCCACCCTTTTTCATCCTCTTGGCACTCTTGATCATTTTTTTGAATGTGCATCACAGACTTTCTGTCTCATATCTCTTCATTTTCTCTTCAATTATTTGTTGCACATTCTTGTCTGTGATCAGTTTTCTTATCTCCTCCATTCTTACTATCTTTCTTTTTATTATCTTTTTAGTTGTTAGCCATGGTTGTTTTTCAATTGTCATAGTCATGTTTCAGATTTTGCACCCAACATGAGTAGTAATAGGGGGTGAGACAAGAGGACACTAACTTGGATTCTGATTGGGCGAGAGCTCGTGACGTCACATATCATGTGACAGACTATTAATATTGGAGAAGATGATTTAATTAGTGAGTCATCAATTTTTTTGACAGCTACTAATGTGTTTTTGACAGGTGTTAATTGATTTTTGTCAGTTTTTTAATTGATTTTTGTGGTAATTCATTTACATGTTGGGATCAATTTAGTTTACACTGTTTTGATATAATGACTAATTTATATGGCTAATGTTTTTTGTTAATATACACAACTATATCACACACTACAATCATTTGCATACATTACACCCACGTATTTTATAATAACACTTCAAAAAATTTTTTCATATGATTCATTTTATTAACCATTGCTACACACAATGTTTTACAGTGTAATTTGGGAACTTTCAAAAAACTGCATTTTGTTTTTGTTAATATTCCTTGTTAACACATTTATCATATCACATTTTTTCCAACCAATAATTAATTTTCATAAAGTTCCATGTATTTCCATTGGCTGGTCAATCTATATATTCACCTCATTTCATCAGATAAAACCATTATTTTTCTCCTACACAATTTCGCCTCTCATGGCTATAACCCACTAACACAGGAGATGATGTCCCCACCACCTGTGCCTGTAAAAGAAAAACGCAAGACTCAACACAAATGAAGACCCCCAATAGTCAATAATAATGTGATCATCTTTCCCAACATGAGCAAGGATGACTATGTTTTACAATGCATAAATGATGTTAATTCCCAAACACCAACCTGCATCTTTTCAAATGTGAGCCCTGCTAGCAAACTACCAAAAAAACTATGGCTAACAATTGAGGACATTGTTCAGCTGAACATGAGATATGGTATCACAGTAAAGATAAGACTTGACAATGGTTTTTACTACTTCCTATCCATACAGTATGTCAATGCATTGGGTGAGAATTACAAGACTCTGGTAAATAAAAAACTTTTTTACAATGATGACATGGAAATCACAACTGGTGGTAATAATGTAAATTGTATTGTATTAGAATTTAGTAAAATAAAAATATAGTTTTGTTTTCTACACCTCTTTCTACATGTACAGTTTTATAAAAATAATACTAGTAAAAAAATAATTCATTATTAGTTACAGTGGTTTTACAATAAACTTTTTAAATTTACTTTGATTATTGGCAAATGATGATAATAATATACCTTTTGGAGTGTTCATTCAATGTACAAATTTAAAATAGTCCTTTATACAGTCTATAGAATTTCCCATGTTCTGTGAGTACTGATAGTGTGATTGAGTAAATTTTCCACAGGCTGAGAGATTATTCGACTTAAAAACTCACAGTTCATTCTATCACATGCCCAAAATGCAGTTACTTTTCTACAGGACAAATTTAGTGAATTGATAAAAGTAATCATTTGCTCATTTGTTAGGTTTCCTTCTGTAAATGTGACATGATGGAAGTTATGTTGATACCAATTGAAAGCTTTCTGTATATGTCCTGGTAAACAGTCAAAATTCTCCTTTGATTGATGCACTGTAATAATATAGACTTTTTCATTGATTAAAATCAACAGTTCTTTAATGTAACAAATGCTATTGTATGTGCTCCTGTGAATTTCAAAAAACACATTAGATTTCTTACATGATGCCATGACTAACAACAAACTATCCAAATAGAAAACTACAGAGAGAATGATAAATATTTTTGTAATCAATATAAAACACTGGGTAAAGTGAATAATCACATATTTTTTGGTAAAGTTTTTGCCATTTGAATAAAAACCATATGAGCAAATTCATTCTACTCATATTGTCAAAAATAATAATTTTGATGTCAATGTTTTTAATGTTTGCTATATTTTAGTCATTTTAATAATAATGATAAATAATTTTTAAAAAATTAATTTTTATATTTTCAACTATTATCATGTATTGTTTGTTTGGAAAATATTTCATGAACCAATGTTTTCATGTCACCAGGTAAGTTTACAATTTTGATTAAAATTGTATAGATAATAATAATATTTCTTCTATAAATTATATTTTATCTATTTTTGTTTTGTATTTTATCCAAGTGATAAATTTGTTGCATGCTATTAATTTTTGAAGAATTTACTAATAGATATTGTTGTTGTAACCCATAATGATTGCAAAAACTATTTTTGTAATTTAAGCAAACAATAATTTTTACTAGTTTTAACACATTCTCATGAAAAACATAAATTTACTACTTTTTTGATATTTTAACTTGTGATAATGCAAAAGCATATATTTTTGTTTTGCAATTTTAAAAATGTAGCTGTTAATAAATATTTAATTTAATTAATTTAAATGTAGCTGAAATTACATGTAACATTTATATTATTACCATTTACAATAAAAATGCGAATATGAATTTTCATTAAAGACTGTCAACTTATAATTGTGAAAATTATCAATTTAATATTTGATATTCAATCTTGATATAAGAGATAGAGAGATACATGAATAATTTATTTTAAATGAAATATTGTGGGAAAATATTGCTAATTACCAAAAAATTCTAGCCATTAAAAATATAGAAAAGATTGCAAAAATGTGGAAAACAGTATACTATATATATTCACAACTAGTTTTTGTTTAATATACATTACACCCATGAGATTTGTGATAGGCTAATTGCACTCTTTTAAAAATGTCTATATATGGTAATATTTAATAATAGTAATACTCAGTTTATTATATATCCAAAAATTTCAAAAATTGTTTGTTTACAAAAGTCAAACAATGACATGTGAATTTCCATCATGTTAAGTTTAGATTTTTAAAAAATCTAGTGCAACCCCTTTTGCAAATATACCTTAGTATTGTCAATCACCTGAAAACTTGACATTTTAAAAGCTTTTTACATTTAAAACTTCCCCCTGTGAAATAAACAAATTAAGCTTTAAAAGTATTTTTAAAAGCTTTTCTGAGAGAAACCCATCAATTCGTTAAAAGGTTTTTGTGTAAACTCAGTAGGACATCCACCCTGGTAATTGGATATCTTGATTTGGTTTCCAGCCAATCATCATAAACCCTGGAGCAAACTGAATTCCCTTTCATTCTAACTTCAGTTAAAACCAGTTTGCTTTCAACATTCTGCTTTTTGTACTTTAAAAATGTCTTTCAAAATTGTTAGTGGTTTCTTATCATTAGATATGTCATTCAACAAGGCAATGTAAGAAATTCTTTGTAAAATATATTATCTAAGAATATTTATTATACAATGTAACAAATTATTAATCAGGTTTTTTTACATTGTAATTCATTATAATATAAAATATGTAATGCATGTTTTTCATTTTATTAAAAACAAAACTATTATTAAATGTGTAAAACAAATGTTTTTAGCTTTGACAATATTCTGGAAGAGTCTAATCAAACTATGGAAATTTTCGAGGAATGATCACAAAAATTGGAGAATAGAGTCAACAACATGATGGTAGAATATGAACACACTCAAATCAGTTGTGGAGACAATCAACCTAGCACATCAGGTACAAGCAACACCCAGGCTGCTAACAATGTTTCCACAAACAATAATACCATGTGAGTAAGCTATAGCATGCTTTTTTTGTGTTTGCCATCTTTTATGTTTTAAAAACATGATAGAGTTTTTACATTTTAAATAATCTAGTACTCTTGTCATTTATTTTTTTATTTGAAAGCATTTATTTTTAATTGTCACAGGTCTATTTATTTTTTTATAAATAAAATGCATTCACAATTTCATTGAAAACAATTACCAATTTTTAATTGATGAGATTTTTAAAACTTTGCAGATGTATTTTTCAAAAACAAATTGGTGTTTTAAATAATCCAGTATTCTTGTCAATGTTTTTTTTAATTTGAAGGCATTTATTTTAATTGTCACAGGGCTATTTCCTAGCCCTTATTTATTTTTTTAAAATAAAACACATTCACAATTTCATTGAAAACAATTACAGATTTTTAACTAATGAGATTTTTAAAATGTTTATTGTTGATACTAGAAAAAATCTTTGAAATTACACAGGTGTGGGTGTTTTATTATTTTTGGCATTCTAAATCCATTCTCTTACAGAATGTTAACACTTGTTTATTTGTTAAAATGTAATTTAATTTAAACATGCATGTGTATTTATTTGTTAAAATGTCAATTTATACTTTTCATTTATTATAGAACATTGGTGTCCCTCATTTGTGGTTTATTATTTAATATGCTACAAGATTACCATCCCTCTCTAAGTATTTTTATAATAGGATAATTATTTTTTAAAAAGTGTCTTGCATGCTCCATTAGTCATTCAGTGTTTCCTCAATACACATGTTTAAATGTAATTAACCAGAGAGTTATCATTATTGAATAGCTATATCTAGACTACTGTTTAATTTTTACATGTGCATGCATTAATATCTATTTACATTACACTGCCAATTTTTTATCTAACACTTCGGTTTTTGAGGGTGATTATGAGATGTTATTTATTTAGTTAAACATACTTTTGTTTAAAAGAGTTTTAAAAAATGCAAGGTGTTACCACTTATTTTTTTAGCTTAATTGAATTTTGTTTTAAGTAATGTGTGCATATTATATGATTTTTTATCTGTTATTACTGATTACAATGCATTGCCATTTTCACCTATAATGTTGTTATACATATTTAGTCTCTTTGTGATGAAAAAAATAGTGTTTTTGGATTGAGTAAGCCATCACCAATGTAAATACTTTTTTCCAAAATGTAAACTACTCTTTAATATAACAACTGTCCTTTCCATTCCCACTTTGCTAAAAAATTTTAAATTTAGTTCTACAAGCAGTGTTGGTCAACCCCTCACTTTTCAATGTGCTCATTGTGCATATAGTAGTCCAAAAACCCATGCATTAGAAGGTCATATAAATAGGAAACATAAAAAATCACAGGTGTATCTATGCACTGAATGCAAATTATTTTTCCATAATCAGAAATTGTTTTCCAAACACATTACAGTTGTTCATGAATGATCAGCACCACTTTCCATTGATGAGATTAATTTGCATAAGACTAATACATTGTGTAAGGGAAGCTTTGCCTGTTTTGAGAGCCCATCCATCTATTGTGAAAATTATTAAAGAGGACATGGCCAAGCATTACTCTGCCAAAGTATATTTAACTTCTGAGTTCAAACTATCACAAACAGATGGAGATGAAGAGAAGCAAGTCATTCTGCACCTTACAAGCAAACCAGCATCCATGTTTTGTACAGGACTTTGTGAAGCAACATATTCTCACATGATAAATGAACTTGCAAATTACATTAGCATTTATGCAAACAATGGATCAAACTGGGTGGTGAGAAACATAAACAATGTAGGGCTATGTATTGCCAAGTATAGACCAACCTGTGCTGGAACATTTATCCCACTACCAGATTATCTAAAGAAGAACCATTTCCTGGTAAACCCAAAGACAGAGGAATCCAACCAATGCTTTTTGTATGGAGTTTTAGCATGCCTGCATCTAGAAATTAAACATTGAGAGCATATAATTCATTTAAATAAATTTAAGGGTGCTTTAAATGCTAGTGGGCTGTCTTTCCCACTCTCTATAAATGATGTCTGTGTGTTTGAGGACCTCAACCAAATAAAAGTCAGTGTTTACACTCTAAATGGTGATGATCAGAGTTTGGTTCCTGTGTATGTATCAGAGAAGGACTATGAGAAAAATTCAAATTTATTATTAATTGAAGAAGAAGGTGGAAATAGTCATTATGTGGCCATACCATTAATGGCCACATTTGATATAGAAACAATTTCAGAAAAAGTGCATGGTCCCCTACCTAATCCAACCACAAGCTACACTGTTCAGGAAGCAAGGCAGAAACCTTCAGGCATATGCATTGCAACAATGATGGAAAAGAAGCTGCTTTCTTCCAAAGTCTTTTCTGGTGAGGAATGTCTATCAGAGTCATGGGAATGCTTTAGAAAAATTGTGCATGAATCATTTCAGGCTAAGCAAAAACACCATACACACCAAATTACACATGGTGAATGAACAAGAATGCTGGTGAATGCAACATCCTGTGTATTTTGTGAAAAATCATTTGAGGCAACTTTGAAAAAAGTAATAGACCATTGTCACTATAGTGGTAAAATTATAGGTGTTGCCCATAGTGACTGTAATATTTTGCATAGATCACCCAATTTCACGCCTATATTTGCATATAACACTTCCCATTATGAATTCCATATTTTATTGAAAACTTTGAAATTGAGGGAAGGCAAAAAATTAAGTTGTATTGTAACATCCTCCACCTGGCTTATTTGCACTGTGTATTATTGTTGATAATTAGCACTCAGTAAATTGCAGGTGAGGAGTTACTAAGTTATTGAATTGCCAAACTTTTCCTTTTTAGTTAACTAGTTAAGTTAATCGAATATTGATTATCACTGTTTAGGTGATGGAGCCATGTGACGTTTCCTCTCCAGTTCTTCTGTGGGCTACTGCCCAAAGCCGATCTCCACAACACAGTTCCCCTCCTTTACGAATGATGATTGAATCCACTGCACCATCTCAGCTCAATTGGAACTAATTATGTGTACCTTACTTGAGTTCAGTGCGTGCACTCATGTTAAGTTGTAACTGACTTAAACTCAACTTTGTAAAGTGTTTGTTGATTTGTTCAAGTAAAGCAACCAGGCATTGATACTAACTGCGTTCAAATATTATTAAGGTAGCCATTACCGTAAACTTATTGGCTTAGTAATCTAATTAATAAGATTGCAGTTTCCTAAACTTACATTTAATAAAGATACATGTAAGGTCACTTATTCAGTNCACTGTTTAGGTGATGGAGCCATGTGACGTTTCCTCTTCAGTTCTTCTGTGGGCTACTGCCCAAAGCCAATCTCCACAACACAGTTCCCCTCCTTTACAAATGATGATTGAATCCACTGCACCATCTCAGCTCAATTGGAACTAATTATGTGTACCTTACTTGAGCTCAGTGCGTGCACTCATGTTAAGTTGTAACTGACTTAAACTCAACTTTGTAAAGTGTTTGTTGATTTGTTCAAGTAAAGCAACTGGGCATTGACACTAACTGCATTTAAATAATATTAAGGTAGCCATTACCGTAAAATTATTGGCTTAGTAATTTAACTAATAAGATTGCAGTTTCCTAAACGTACATTTAATAAAGATACATGCAAGGTCACTTATTCAGTCAATTATAGTCGAGTCTCCTACTATTAAGAATATGTTTCAAGCATTAATTATTTCGTACATGTGTTGATCAATAGTCAGACTAGGCAAGAATCGAAAAACTCCTTACCGTAACGTAAGTGTGGTTTCGTGACTGGCACAAGGACCCTCTGAATTGATCCGGTGATGGAATCCAGCCACTACTTGACACAACTTGCCTAGCTGCACATTTTATTAAATAATCAAACCAGATAAGTGAAGAATGAAAATAAAATAAACTCCGAAGAATTGATTGTTCATCAACTTTCTAGTTAAGTTCAAAGCTATTTATTTAAAATTTCAAAAGTACCTGCCGATTTTGAATTTCAAATAATTCTTCTGCCAATATGGCTGTTCATATGTA
>CABFPE010000059.1:1569121-1583950 GCA_900660155.1 Hofstenia miamia | reverse complement strand
ATTTATTGCCACATGAAATTTACATAGCAGCAATAGTGATAATTTCAATGTTTAGCAGAAAAATATTTGCATGAAAAATGAATTGTAAGCCTTGCAATGGTATTGAAGCGTTCATGATAGGAGCATTTTCTGAGTTATGTACATGACAATAATGTAAATTACAATTATTAGAAAAATATTTTAACCGCAAAAATGCAAATCACTCTTGAAATAACGCTGTCAATCAAAAATCAAATAAAGTCTTTGTGATAGGGAAAACACAAGTCAGTTACAATTGTAACAATATAACAATACACGTTTTATGTAGATTTATTATCATATGTCAACGCATTTTATTAGAAAACCCATTTTATTTTATAATTCCACTTGAGAAAAACTACTAAATTTTACGTGCTATTTGAAAAAGAAATCAATTGAGTTGTTTAAATGAGTTAATCATATAATCAGTTTGCACAAAATGCGCGAAAAAATTGTTTTAGTGTTTACATGACACTCAAAAATATGCAATGTGAAAATAATATATTGAATTCATTCACTTGTAAGCGTTTAACACCTATATTCATTGATGTATTATCATGCACGGTTTTTGCTTAGTATATGCAATATTGGGTCATCAAGTATTTTGTTTTAATTTCCTCTATATTTCATACGTGTGTAATATTAATTCGCTTTTATGTTTACTCTTTTCGAAAATTTGTTTGTTTTTATTGTGTATTAAACCTATAACGGTTCGGTTATTTCATTATCCTAGCAAACAAATTAAACTTGTGAATTTCTACAATGGAAAAACGTCAATGTATTTGGAAAAACGATATTGTAGCGTTTGTGTGTCTGCATCTTTATACATAAAACACAGAAATTTTTACAGGTAAGAGAAAATAGTCACTAACGTGTTATTACAAAGCACAATGTAAACCCAATTACAAAATAATTCATGTAAACAAAGACATGTACACATGGAAATTTTCTATGGATAAGAGAAATCAGTCTACAAAACGTGATGTAAACCAAATTAGCCAACTAATGTGTGTAAACAATTGGCCATGTAAATTAATCATTAAAGGAATTAACCAAATTATGTGGTGTATAACTAAGAAGAATAATCATTAGAACCATGTGGAATTTTTTGTACATGAAAATAGAGTACTTTGAAAGTGATATGAAATCATTGCATGTAATGTTGGTTTACCAAAAATGAATTAAATGTATGTGTAAGCAATTCAAAACATGGAAATTTTTTATGGATAAAAATAGTAATATTAATGATTGTGAGTGTGTGGTATACCCTAACAAAGCGATGTGCAGCCTTTACATGTAATGTTAGTTTACCAAACTGAAGTAAATGTGGTCCTTGTAAGCAATTGAAATTTATTGATAAAAATTAGTCAGCAAAACGTAATGCATGTGTGCATGCAGCATGCAATAATCTATAATATGCTGTATAGCAACATGTAATCAACATATGAATCACCACGTAAATATCACAAAAATGATTCACCCCTAAATGCCTTAAAAAATGAGTTCGTAAATTATCTAGATAACATTTCCAAAAACCCCTTGATATCTGTAAGTCAGTAATTAAACACCTCCTTGATATTCATGACACCAGCAATTCTCAATGGCAAAACACGCATTATGGAATTAAATTATTGAGCAACAAGATATTCATACGCAAAATATAACAATGCACAAAAACATTTATGAAACGTTATCAAAGAAAAATGCTGAAATTTGTATAATGCTTAAAAACGCTTTTGAAAAACAAATCAATAACTGCGTGGATTACTATCAATAGTCAGTGAATTAATTAATACGGTGTCATGTAGAATCGACTTGCATGAATACATTTGTTTTAGGCTATGCATAATAATAGAAAAAGCACGCATTAGCGAAATAAATTATTGGATATTTATAGGCGAAAATAATATTATAACAACGCTTGAAACATTTACAGAAAGCGTTATCAATGAAAAAACGATGAAATTCGTATAATGTTTAATATGCTTTGAAAAACGAATGAATAATTGTATAGGCTACTAACAATAGTCAGTGAATTAATTAATAAGGTGTCATGTAGAATCGATTTGCATGAATACATTTTGTTTTAGGCTGTGCGTAAAAATGGAAAAAGCATGCATTATGGAATTATTTTTGAATAAGACGGATATTCATATGTGAAATAATGTTATAACAACGCCTAAAAGCATTTACAAAATTCATTATCAATTAAAACGCTGAAATTCATACAATGCTTTAACACATTTTGGAGAAATGCATGAATAATTGAACAATAGCCTGGGAATTAATACAGTGTCATATAGAATTAATACTTTTTGTTTTTAGATCATGCGTAATAATAGAAGAACATGCATTATGGAAATTTTGTTAAACAAAAATGACATCCAATGTCAAAATATGTAATAACAACGGTTAAAAACATTTACAGAAAACTTTTAAAAACAAAAAACACTGAAATTCACTCAATGCTTTAATACGTTTTGAAAGCGAACAGATAATTGAGTGAGTTACTAACATGAACCTGGGAATTAATTAAACGATGTCATATAGAAACTTTGCATGGATACATTTGTTTTTAGGCTGCACGTAATAATCAAAGTAACAAACTAGTGAATATTAATTGTTTCACGTTAAAGACGGGAAAGAATTCTCGAAGAAAAGCGCTAAGATTTAATTGTGAAAACACTTGAAAAAATATCTGATGGAAAAATAATCTGTAAGCAAATTAATCCAATACCCTAAGTTTGTGAATAAATAGGGCATCACCACACACACAGTATTTGAACAATGCATCAAATACATTTAACAAAAGAAGTGTTGGTTGGTTTTTGCTATTACAAAATAATTCAATTTCAGGTTACATCGACTTGAGCGTTAAGTGATATGACTCATATTAGCATGACATTAAATTAACAAATAACAATTTCAAGAAACATTCATTGTTACATAAAGACATAAAATCACTGTTGAGGAAAAGCATTGAGATGTGTACACTAAACCACTTTGAACATAAATTACAATGACAACCTGAAAAAGAACTAATGCATATAATTAGTTTGGCTGAAATGTGCAAAAAAAATTTTCTAAGCATGACACACCCTCAGAAAAAAAAATGCGCTATAAAATAAATGATGAGAGGATTTGATATTTACAATCACAGTCACGCTAAACTAGCAAGTGGCAAACAAATGATTTCATGAAACAACCATTTACAGAAAACCATTCTCGAATAAAGGTGGTGAAATCTATATGACATTTAAGACCCTTTGAAAAATATATAAGAAAAATGTCTTGGACATTTACAGATAGGCGTTTATGAACATTTTCAGAAACAGTGTAAAAATACATTGAAATAACATTGTATAAATAAAAATCAAAACCTAGTAGTGGTTTGGGTTTAAAGAATTTTAAGTTAAACACTTAAGAGCTGAAGAAAGCGTATTTATTCTTCAACAATATTATACAACCATTCTAGAACAAATTATATTGACTGAAATATGAAATATAGAATACAACAAACATTGCTACATGCGCTATACACATTTTCTCTGAGAAATAAATTTAAAGCAAATGACATTCTCCATCATAAGGTTTAACAAATAGATTTAATTCAAAAATGGCTAATCACTACATTAGTGTAATATGAGTGATTGCAAATAAATACTAGCAAATTTCTTAGAGAGATACATTCTTAACATTTCTGAATAATTTTACAAAGAATGATATACATGTATAATTATAATGCAGAAACATTAATAAAGATAATTGCTTACTATTGTTAAAACTTAAAACAGCAAAAATTTTGATAGTAAAATTGAGTAATTAGAACAAAAAAATGAATGTCAGCCAATCAAATTTGAATTAAAGAAGTTTGGTTGATTCATTATATTATAACCGTAAAAAATAATCTCACAAGAGTCATAAATGTTTGAAATTTGCTTTAAAAATATCTAGTTAAATATTAGTAATATAGAATAAATGTTGAAAAAATATTTCAGTTCTTCTACACATTGTAATTTTTAAAGATTAATTTCAAACTCCAATAAATATAATGCACATGAAATAGTGATAAAGGGACATTTCAAACATTTGAAAAATTAAATTACATGAAAACTGAGATATAAGTGTTTACTATTACTCCAATAAATAATTCAACATTACATTATAATAAGGTTTTTCCATATTTTATTTTCACTGTTATCTACAATGTTGTATGTAATATTTCTCTTTCCATGGTACACATTTTTATTTTTATGCGATTTTTATGTGTTAATGTCTTATTCACCTATGTCCATTGATGTAATATTTCTATTTTACAGAACGCATTTTTGTTTAAAATGATTTTTATATTTTAATAGTTTACTCACCTATATATGTTGATGTAATATTTCTATTTTCACCAAATATGCTTTTGTTTTAAAATGATTTTTATGTTATTGTTTTATTTTATTCGCCTATATACGTTGATGTAATATTTTTATTTTCACGAAACACGTTTCTGTTTTAAAACGATTTTTATATGTTAATGATTTATTTTTTTCGCCTATATACGTTGATGTAATATTTCTATTTTCATCAAACATGTTTCTGTTTTAATGATTTTTATATTAATGATTTATTTTATTTGCCTATATATGTGATGTAATATTTCTATTTTCATCAAACACATTTCTGTTTTAAAATGATTTTTATATGTTAATGATTTAATTTTTTCGCATATATATGTGATGTAATATTTCTATTTTCACCAAACACGCTTTTGTTTTAAAATGATTTTTATATGTTAATGATTTATTTTTTTCGCCTATATACGTTGATGTAATATTTCTATTTTCATCAAACATGTTTCTATTTTAACAATTTTTATATTAATGATTTATTTTACTTGCCTATATACATTTATGTAATATTTATATTTTCACCAAACATGCTTTTGTTTTAAAATGATTTTTATATGTTAAGGTTTACTTGCCTATATGTGTTAATGTAATATCTATTTTCACTAACTGAGCTTACATTTTCACAAATTATATAGTACTTGGGTGTTATCAAATGTCACTAGATATTTTATTTTGGAATTGTTATTATCGTTTTCATTGCTCATGGTTTAGGTCTGTGGTAGCAATAGGCCTCCTGGGGAAAGCCAGCCACATTAAATAAATGGCTTAACTCATTTCTGGCAGCCACCTCCTGGGTGAATGTGGAAGTGCTGTCATATTTTAAAATGAAGATGGAAACTTGAAGGTTGTCTAATGCAGAACTCTGTCACTCAGAGTCATTGTGTAATGTATGCTTTTACATTAGTACACAAATGCTAAAATTGTTGTTTTCCACCTCTTGCATATTTGTTTTAATCAATATTAACACACTTGGAAACATGCTCTAATGCAAATAACACATCATTTTTCATTTGAAATATTTGGGTTTTGGATCTATGAATTGCTTTCCTTAAACATGGTGTTGCATAATTAAGGGTGTTGCTACAATGAACATGTATATTAACAGAAGTAAATATGTCAGTTTGCCTAACAATTAAAAACTTTTTCAAAGAATTAATTTGCTCAATTTAGTTTTATCAAAAACATTTATTGCCTTCAATTATATCACTTTGCCTAAATCCTAGAAATCAAAAATAAAAACTTTGTCAAAAAATTAATTTGTTCAATTAAGTTTTGTCAAAAATATTTTGTTGCTAGATAGCGTCCAATAGAATCATTTCATTTCCACATGGCAAATAGTCATGGGTGTTACAAGAACTTCAGGGTGTCCCATTGGAACCTCCTCATGCCCATCTTAACTACTAATGTGTGAGTTTTTACGCACTGGAGGCCTATGCTGGACAGATGAGTCTAGAAAATATTCTTGCTAAACCATCAGAGGCAGACAGAGGCTTCCTGGTAATGGTCAACATTCATTATCCATCACATCTGCATGGAGAACACTCTGATTATCTGTTGGCGCCACATAAAATGTGTGTGGGTGATGAATTATTGTCACCATACCAAAAACATATAAGAACCACATTAAATTTAAAGATGGGAAAAGTACCAAAATTAATGCAAACATTTTTTGATAAAAAAGAATACTTAGTACATTATGAAGTTCTCAAATTTTATATTGCACAGGGTCTAAAAGTGACAAAATTCCATAAAGCATTGGAGTTCCAGGAATCACAATTTTTAAAGCCCTACATTGATTTAAACACAATGAAAAGAAAAGCTGCCAAGAATGACTTTGAAAAGAATTTTATAAATTAATGTCAAATGCAGTATTTGGGAAGACTATGGAATCTCTCAGAAAACAGTCCATAGTCAAGTTTGTTGGTGATCAGGAGGCTGCTGAAAAATTAATTAAGAAACCCAAATTTAAGTCATTCAATATAATTTCCAAAAATCTAGTGCAGGTCATGTTACAAACTAAAGAGATCAAGTGGACAAAACCAAATTATATTGGTCAAACTATTTTAGATGTGTCCAAATTACAAATGTTTCAATTCCACTATGATGTTATGAAGGAGGTGTTTAAGAATCAAATTTCCCTATTATACAGTGACACAGACTCTCTCCTGTATAAAATAAAGAGTAAAAATTTATATGCTGAATTGCCAGCAATAGCCAGCCATTTTGACTTTTCAAATTATCTGAAAGATTCACCATTGTTTAGTGAGGCAAATAAGAAAACTTATTTAAAGGTGAAGGATGAGCTGTCTGGTGGAATACTAACACAGACCGTGAATTTCAACATCTTCAAATGCATTTTGGATGGTGAAGAAATTCTGTGGCAAGAAATGGTAATGATTCACAATCATAACCATGATATCTCTATCAAGAGGATGAACAAAGTGGCACTAACACCCTATAATGATAAATGATATCTGGTGGATTATTACTAAAGTTTGCCATATGGTCATAAATGTATAGACTGAATTTACATGTATTTTACTGATTTTCCATTTAGATATTCCACAATCTTCAATTAAAAGCTCTATAAATGAACCATCTACAAGCAGTAGCAGCAAATGACCTCATTTAGGTATATGAAAATTATTTTGCACACAAATTTAATAATTATTTCCTAGATCTGTGATTGTGAATTGCCTCAGCCAGTTTGCTCCGCCTCTGTAGTCACTCCAAGTTTCTGTATATGGTAAATGAAATTGGTCAATTTATTGTTAGCAATGTTTTACTTGCTTAGATGTTGTAAATATTTTTCATTGTTTCCACACAATGCATTTCCCTCTATTCATCCATATGTTTGTGCAAAGTCAACCTCTGGGTTAAATTTCCACCACAACAAAGCATATGTATATTTTAATATATATATAAGAAATTAATGGAAATATTTAGCTCTGCCTCCTGTCATTTCATCATACTCTATCAATTGAAAAAACAACTCTATGCCAAACNCAACAAAGCATATGTATATTTTAATATATATATAAGAAATTAATGGAAATATTTAGCTCTGCCTCCTGTCATGTCATCATACTCTATCAATTGAAAAAACAACTTTATGCCAAACTCAACCATAACAAAAGTATAATTATTTTACACATATAATAAATTAACAAGCATATTTAGCTTTGTTTATCACTATTTTACAGTGTCCAGTTGTATTGAATGAAAAAGATGCCTCTCTATGTAAATGTCACCAACAACAAGTGTATGTGAGTTTTACACATGTAATAAATTAACAACCATATTTAGCTCTGTCTGCTTCTATTTATGATTTTCTGTGGTTTATTGATTGAAGAATGTCTCCACGTTAGGACAAAAAAAGAATGCCTCTATGTGAAAATTCCTTCACAAAAAAACATATGTGCATTTTCAATTTATAACAAATTAATAACATATTTAGCTCTGCCTTCTACTATTTGGTTTATTGATTGAAGAATGTCTCCACGTTAAAGTGCTATAAAATGTTTTGAATGAAAAAGATGCCTCCATGTGAAAATTCCTTCACAAAAAAACGTATAGCATTTTTAATTTATAAGAAATTAATAACATATTTAGCTCTGCCTTTTACAATTTGTGATCTTCTCTGGTTTCTCAATTGAAGAATGTCTCTGTGTTAGAATGAAAAAGGATGCCTCCATGTGAAAATTCCACCACAAAAATGTATGTATGTTTTAAACATATAAGAAATTAACAAGAATATTTAGCTGTCTGTCACTATTTTATGATGCCCAGTTGTATTGAATGAAAAAGAATGCCTCCATGTTAGATATTTCATTACAAAAAACATATGTGCATTTTAATTTATAAGAAAATATTAACATATTTAGCTCTGCCTTCTACTATTTGGTTTATCAATTGAAGAATGTCTTTACATTTCACTGAGATGTGTTTTTCTATTGCTATCTAATGCACACTGTTTAATAACCAAAAATGCCTTTGTACACAATGATTAACTTCTCAAGTCACATACACTCAACCCTCCACTGTGCGCACTTTCCCTCAACACACACTCCATTAAACAGATGGTGCAAATTGCATTAGAAATCCAGTTAAACTGTTACCATTGCTAGGAGCTTTTGAGAAGACATACAACTTGGTATGGCTAATTTTACATTAAAAGCATTTTTATTCTGCTTTTAGACAATTGTGCTTACTGCTCTCTTTTTCCACTTTGACATTAAAAGGAATCTCACAATAAAGAAAGCATTTCCAGTTGCAAAAACTTGTTATTTTGTATATTGCATAGATTTGCCATTAGAAATACATTATAACATTTATTAGGTCTCCTTCTCAATTTAATTTATATGTGTGTTTATTTTATTTAATTACTAGGCTCTCATTTCCATTTTAAATTTGCAGTGTTATTACTATAAAATGTTTTTATTACATGGCATTCATAATACACATAAACAATAGTTGGCATATTTATTTAATTTTGTAAATGCATATTTCTTATATCACACTTAGATATATTTTGTTGGACATTGTTTGATTCTCAACTCTTGTAACCCTCCATCAGATGAACAACCCTCATCAAAATTTTTCTATACATGGGAAATGAAGACAGTGGTTGACAACAATATATGAACTCACATCAACAACAACATTGGCGATCATAAACTAATACAATAGACAAATTTAATAGTGTGTGATATATGATTATTATAAGCAATGTGTGGAATATATGTGTATTTTGTCTTTTCTTAAAAAATGTGGGTTTTACCACACTTGCTTAAATATCTGGTTTTATATTTGGAAATTGATGAAATTTGTTTTTAATGCATACACTAGAGAATGCATTTTTTATTACATTGAATTGTGATCTCTTTTTGTTTAATTTCTACATTTAATATTTTCCACATGTATTATTGAAAATGGGTTAAAAAAGTTTGTTTGCTTAGAAACAAAAATGTTGTTTTTGTAAGTGAAATAGTGTGTTTTGAAAACAAAGTGAAGACTTTTTGAAAAAATTCCTGAAAAACAAGATAAACATTCAGTTTTATACATAACCCATATTTTACTCTTTCCAAAAATGTAGGTTGGTTTTATTATGTATTATGCATGGAATGAAATATTTCCCAACAAAACGAATTAAACATGTGAATTTTACAATGGTAAAATAGGGTATCTCTTGAAAATGATATTGTAGTCTTTGTGTGTTTGTGTCTTTATACAAAAAACATTGAAAATTTTATGGAAAATAGTCATTAGCATGATATTACAAAATGTGGTGAAATAAACATGATACAATAAATGTGTTAACAAGGAATATTGACAAAAATGGAATGCAGTTTATTGAAAGTTCCCAAATTACACTGTAAACATTGTATGTGTAAGCTTTTCAAAATTATGGAAAATTGATCAACAAAATGTAATGTGTGATAACAAGGTATATTAACAAAATGCAATGTAATGTATGCAAGCAAGTGTAGTGTGTGATATAGCTGTGTATATTAACAAACAATGAAATTAGTCATTATATCAAAACAGTGTAAACTAAATTGGCCCCAACATGTAAATGAATCACTATGAAAATCAATTAAAAAAGTGTCAGAAATCAATTAGCAACTGTAAAAAAAACTGATGAGTCATTAATTCAGTCATCTTCTCCAATATTCACAGTCTGTCACATGATATGGACGTCATGAGCTCTTGGCCAGACAGAATCCGAGTTAGTGTCCTCTCATCTCACCCCCTATAACTACTAACATGTATTTTTTCATGGGTTCTTTGAAAATTGTGAGCTCATTCCCATTTTGTTTGCAATCTCTACAACTGATATCTTTCCCATTGGGCTTTTATTCACTATAATTCTGCTGATAGCCTTTTCTAATATCTGCATTGGTTTTTGAGTTTTATCTGGTGATTCTATTTTCTCTAAATGCCATTTTAGCAGCTAGTTTTTGGTTTGCATATTAATGGGGGGCAGTGTAATTTCGAATTTTTTTGCTTTTGCTAATCTGTGTCTTGTTTGTTGTGATATATGCAGTTTCACTTCTTAATCTTCTGTTGTGAATATTGCCAGTAACCATGCCATTGTCCTATATCATATTTCTGGTGTATTCTTTTCTTCAAATAATATCCTTCTAAAATCTTACTTGGTGTTTAGCTCATATGCCCAGTTTACTTCAGCTAGGGCTACTCCTATAGTTTTATGAAATTTTCATGACAGTGCCTGTATTGTTATGACTGCCCATTCTTCTGCTGTCTTTTTCGAAAGTTTCATGTTTTCCAAATGTTTTCAATTTGTTTCAAATGCTCTTGTCACTGTGTTAGGCTGCATTTGATAAAGAGTGTGACCCCTTCTTCCTCCATAGTTATTTAAATCATTTTCACTTGTTTGTATAGGTTTATGGCTATACAGGGATCTAACATAATTCTGTAAACTTGGGCCCAATAATCTAACTGCAGGTAAAAATGGATCAGTTCAGAGATTGATGTGTCTCTAGTTTACTTTTTCCACGGGAATACATTTTCCACTTGCATGCTCATATTGTAAAGATGTTCAGGGATTTCCTCAATTTTTGTTCCTGTGATTATTACTATTTGTATGTTTTGCACTTTTGCCATTGTTAGCATTTGATCTAATTGCTTTTCAAGATCTCTGTTGTACTCTTTTTCTTTTAGTATATGTATGATCAT
Source organism: Hofstenia miamia (assembly GCA_900660155.1). NCBI lineage: Eukaryota > Metazoa > Xenacoelomorpha > Acoela > Hofsteniidae > Hofstenia > Hofstenia miamia. The sequence continues at coordinate 1,572,833 of CABFPE010000059.1, read as the reverse complement.
TAGACTATATTTGTCAATGTTAATTTCCGGAATTTCTGCTATTTGATCAATGTATGCCATGATGCTCTGTGCTGTCTCAAGTTTAAAATTTCCATCAAAGTTTACATGCACTGTGCTGCGCATGTATAGTCTCTTGAGAGTTGAATTCATCTCTTTTGGATAGCTGATGATCATGTTCACCATGGGCCTGTTCTTTGCATCAAGTACTATTGGTAGATTTCTGCACTCCATTTTTGCTGTTTTTCTTATGTGAGCTTTTGTTTCTGGCAATAGTTTTTCAAATGCATGATCTCTCATCTTTGTGGTTCCCATGAAATAAGGGTGTCGTGTTTTGCCATCGATTTTTGACATCCATTTTTCTCTCTCTTTTGAGCATATTGTTCTCTCTGAGATGGTTTCTGAGGAGGCATACAGCTGAGTAATCTGTAATGGTAACTTACTGGTGCTTGGTTCAAAGTCCATAGGCTCTGAACTCGTGCTGATGGCCTCTACTGATTCACCCTTGAATTGGTTCACAGTCAGCTCTGTCAACACTTGACCACCTGTGGGCTGTGTAGTACCATCAGCCTTGAATTGCTTTCATATAACTACAGTTCTTCCCCCACTTACACCTTCCCCTAGAACTCTGTCTGGCAGACTGCCCTTGAATCAGCATTGTTGACTTCTGGAAGGAAAGTTGTGCTGCTGTTCACTAGTTCTCTGTGTGCCCTGGATTCAGCATTGCAGATCCCTAGTGGGAGAGGCTTCTTTTCCGTTTGTCGCCCTGCTTTGAATCAGCAGTGGGGACTACTAGGACGCCTTTTCACTCTGCATCATCTGATAGTCAGTTCTCTAATTGACGTCTGGTTTGAGAACTTCTCCTCACTCTTCTTTTTCTGCTTAATGTTGTGAGTTCCTCAATCTTTTTGTTTCAGCACACTCTCTTCCTCATTGGTTGGTGCATCATTTCCTTCTAATTGCCTAAATTCAGTTAGTAAATTTAAATCCCACATTTCAGGGTAATATATATATATATATATCTATCCCTTGCTACCCTTTGAGTCAATACTCTCATGCCTAAATTTTCTTTTCTAATATTCACTGCAAATTCTTCATCAAAATTCTCTTCAGGTAGGCTATCTAAATCATTCATATTGTATACTATTTCATTGCCATTAATGTGGCTTATTTTAAACTCGACATTCTCATCTATCTTCATTTCTTTGATATCCGCCATTGCTCTCTTCAAATTTTGAAAATGTAATAGTCTGTCATTGTCTAAGATATACTCATTATTTGGTAGTGTTTGTGTAATTGTGTAAGGGCCAGACCAGACAGTTTTTAATTTCCGGATTTGATTTGTGTTAGTGAGTTTTACAGGTGTGAATGCATATACTTTATCCCTTGCTTTGTGTGCGTGACCTTAAATTTTTCTATTATAGTTGCATTGTTGTCTTATGGCTGACATTATATGTGGTCACACATTTTTTCATGTATTGCTGTAATTTGACTTTTGAGCTGATTTACATATTTGTTACCCATCCTGTCACTGTAGTTGAAGTATTGCATAGATAGGGATGTGGCGTCTTCCCTGCCAAACATTGCTTTGAAGGGGGTCATCCCTGTCACTGAGTGTACAGAAGTATTATAAAAGTACTCCACCATTTCAATCAACTTTCTCCATTTGTTCCCACCTATTCTTGAAGTCATGACTCTCATAATTTTGATTAATGTTTGATTTAGTCTTTCTACAGCTCCACTTGCCTTTGGATGATATGCTGTGGTTTGCTCACTGACTATCTCTAAAAGTTTTGACATTTCTTGAAACAGTCCACTCTCAAATTGTGGCCCTTTATTGGTTGTTATTGTTTCCATTGGACCAAATTTCAGGATCCACTCTTTCATCACTATATCTGCTGTTGTGTTTTTCATTGGGATCATTCCCGCATATTTGGTGAACTTGTCCACCATTACCAAGAGGTGCTGGTACCCCTCCTCATCTTTTGATAGCATCTCAAGATCAATGTGTAGTATCTCATTTGGTTGTGTTGCAATGATTTTTTCCAATTGTGCTCTCTGTGCTGGGAAGTGTTTTTTGTTGTTTAATAAACATGTGGTACATTTGTTTATTATTTCTTCCATTTGTTTTCTCACCACAGTAGTGATAAATCTAGAATTAAAGGTTTTTTCTGTTTGCATTATGCCTAAGTGGCCCTTTTCATGCACTTTCTGTATGAGTTCTTTCTTATAATATTCAAGGATTGCTATTCTATTGCTTTGCACCTCAACATATAAGAATCCATTTTTGTTTATCTTCCATTTGTACTGTTTGTAATAACTTGCTGTCAGTTTTGATAACATTGTCTGCGGTTCTCTTATCTTTTTGATGATTTTGTTGAGTGTTACCTCGTCCTTTTGTTTCTCTAATATTTCTTGCTCTGATATTTCTTCTTTCACCATTATTGGTAGGACTGATTGCCCCTTCGTGTCCATGTTTATTTTGGGAAGTTCTTTGTATTCCATATGTGGCAAAAATTGAAATTGTTTTCTCTCTCCATCTGCCTTTGCTGCATCCCTTGATATTCAGGTAGTGATGTCCAAAAATCTGCATTGTTATGTAATGTGCCTCTGCAGTGTTCAATAACATTTTTCCCATTTTTCGTTTTGCTCTAAAAATCATTTGTGCAATTCTGACATTTGTTGTGGGAGTGTCTTAACTTCCTGTTGATAAGATAAGATAAGATAAGATAATCTATATTCATTTGAATTATTTTACAATATTTTACTGATATTTCAAATGAATAGCATCATTAACTACTATGTACAAAAAAAATGAATAATAACAAAAATGAAATAAATAAAACAACACTGACTAAAAAATACACTGACTACGGATAGCTTACTAATTTCGATTTATTGTATAATCGTTATTATAAAATTTAAATCCTATCCATGATCTACCTGATATAAACTTTTGTTTGAGAAATAATAATTTTAATTCTTTTTTGAATTTTTTAAGGTTGTCTATTATTTTCATTTCTTTTGGCAATATATTCCAGTTATAAATTGCAGTATTAATAAAGGATTGACTCATGATATTTTTATTAAATTTAACACGTGAGTAGTTTTTTGTTCGTTTATTTTGCTTCAGACAATCTGTCGAAAATGAGAATGATATCTCGTTGTAGGGTGGTATTTTCTTTATGAATTTGAAGAAATAAATAATAATATTGTAAATAATTAACTCTTGTGGAAAAAGAATAGATTTAGAAATATATTCTTTTGTTTTAGAAGAGTTTTTATTACAAACATTTAATGCCCATTTTAGTTGAACTCGAAGCTTTTTTAACATTTGGCTGTGTACATTAGTATATAAGATATTAGCATAGTTTAAATTACTCATAACAAATGCATGAAACATTTGAATTACTGCAATTGGGGGTAACTGTTGGGAAACATGGGATATCTTTCTAATACCTATAGCCATTTTTTTAATAATAGTATTTATTTGCGACGTGAAATTAAGATTTGAATCTATTATTACTCCTAGATATTTAAACTTATTAACAGGTATAACAGATGAATTATTGAAATTAATTGAATAGTGGGAGATGTCCATTTTTTTCTAAAAGGTTGCATTATACAAAATTCAGTTTTTTTCGTATTAATACGCAATCTATGCATGTTAAAAGAGTTGCTCAATTTTATACAATTCTATTCAATAACTTTTACA
>CABFPE010000059.1:1528479-1558313 GCA_900660155.1 Hofstenia miamia | reverse complement strand
AATATTGAAAAACTAAGAGCTTTTAAGAAACAAATTAAAATTTATCTTAAGCAAAAGTATATCTCAGGACAATCATGGCTAGAATACAAATTCTACAACAATGATTACTCAACAACCCGTACTTGAAATCTCCTAGTAATTTCTCCCTAGCCTGCTAGATTTATTGTATAGTATACTTTGCTTTTGTATGTATTTGTATGTATGTTGGTATATTTTTGACGCTATTCAGATAAATTATCAGTTTTTTATTGTCAATATTTATCTGAATAAAGAATATCTCATCTCATCTAATGGACACTTAACTGCAAAAACAGCTTACCGACATTTGAGCTATTCAACTGTCACCGCCTTGCTCCATGTAAAGAATGGACAAAATGCTTTGTATTTATTTGAGAAATTTACTCTCTCATTTTCCCTCGGCACTTTTGTAATAAAATAAAGGAACAGAGGTAGAGGGAGATAGAATGAAAATCTTTTGGAAAACATGACCACACTGGTTGCAAATGCCATTGTTAAATTCAATGCTAACATGAGGAGTGGATGTTTAAACTCCATTTGATATATGAGTCAGTTAACCATATTGCTAGATCTTATACGTTTTCCAATATTTCTTCAATTTGTACAAACAGCTATTGTGAGATATAATAACCCTTTTACAAATGAATTGTAAGTTGCTACAATGCTTTATTGATATATAATCTTGAAACTAATTTACACACTAAATTTCATTTTTTGGTGTTTGATTGATAAGCTACCAGGTCCACAATGTCTCTGTACATCATAGCATCACATTTTCCTTCAAAGATATCCCACTCAGAGTAATTATTAAGGTCACTACTTAGCTGTAATATGACAAAATTCAAGCATAAAGACATTCTTGTCAGCCTCAAATTTTGATTGGAATATGCAAATGGAAAGATACCTCTTGTGATCAAGTGTAAATAAGCAATTTTAATTAGAATACTTTTCTAGAGAATTTTAGTTGTAAATTTTATAATCAATTATTGCTATTTCGCAGTCAGTAATTTCCTTCATTTCATTCACATAAATATTAAAAAGCAGGACACCTAGTATGGTTCCTCTAGGTACACCATTGACAGACAACCAATTTGAAAAAGCATCATTTAATTAACTTGCTGAAGTCTATTACTTAATTAATTAGATATAAGGTGAGCACTGTTAAGAGAAAAACCAACATTTTTATTTATATCTCATGACTAATAGAATCGAATGCCTTTAAGAGGTCAAGACAGGCAAGCGCAACAAATTTATTAGAGTCCAATAATGCTCTCCATTTTTCTGTCGCTTGTATAAGTGCGTCTGATGTCGAGTATATTTTTCTGAAGCCAAATTGTGAATTGGACCATGATTATTTAAATGAAGAGAAATTTGTTCGTGTAATAGTCTTTCAAATATTTTGGTGATTGGTGATGTAATAGATATTGGTCGATAGTTTTTGGGACACTTTGGATCGTCTTTATTGTAAATTGGAGTAATATGCTTAAAGAAATCGGGAAATATTCCAATTTATGCACTTCATTAAAGATATAATTTAAAGGTTCGCCAATATATTTTGCATTGTTTTTAAGTAACCATATTGGAATTTTCGAGGGCCGCTTGACTTGTTTGATTTTAGTTTCTTGATTGCTTTAATTTCTTCAAAACTTGTTATAAAGCGAAAACCAAATTCAGGGGTGTACCTATTAGGATTTATTTCCTGGAATTTTGTTTGAGGAGCGTCATAATTACCTAGGTTTGCAAATGTTTGATTTGAAATATTGGAAATTTCAAAATCAAAGACGTATTGATTTCCATCGGGGTCTACAATTTTTTCTATGGGAGAAGATTTTGATTTGGTACAATTCGAGATTTCGTTAATCAATCTCCATTTACTCTTTTGGTTCGGTCATTTTCTATATTCATGTTTAATATACTCATTGTAAGCTTTACGATTTTCTATATTAGAAATATTTCTAGCTTTTTTGTATAATGCATAACTTTCAGGAGTACGGGCGTNACATAGCAACATTTTTTCAAAAAAATACCCCCCACGGAGAGTTTTTATTACCCCCACTACTTTTTTATAATAAAAAAAAATTAAAAAAAAAAAATTTTTTTGCCCCCCTAATTTTTTGATTTTATTAAAAAAAAAAAAAAATTCCTGTTGTGATTTGGTAAAAATAAGTTTTTTTAATAAAAATTTTTTAGAAGATTTTTTTTTTTAAATTTTTTTTCAATAATTGTTATTTCGCGGTCAGAATTTTCTTCCTTTCATTCACAAAAATAATTAAAAACAAGGGACCCAGTTAGGTTCCTTGAGGGACACCCATATTGAAAAAAAACCAATTTGAAAAAGTATCATTTAATTTAACTCGCTGAAGTCTATTACTTAATTAATTAGATATAAGGTGAGCACTGTTAAGAGAAAAACCAACATTTTTATTTATATCTCATGACTAATAGAATCGAATGTTTTTAAGAGGTCAAGACAGGCAAGCGCAACATATTTATTAGAGTCCAATAATTCTCTCCATTTTTCTGTCGTTTGTATAAGTGCGTCTGATGTCGAGTATATTTTTCTGAAGCCAAATTGTGAATTGGACCATGATTATTTAAATGAAGAGAAATTTGTTCGTGTAATAGTCTTTCAAATATTTTGGTGATTGGTGATGTAATAGATATTGGTCGATAGTTTTTGGGACTCTTTGGATCGTCTTTATTGTAAATTGGAGTAATATGCTTAAAGAAAGCGGGAAAATAGAATCTCTTATCTTATCTTATCTTATATAATTTAAAGGTTCGCCAATATATTTTGCATTGTTTTTAAGTAACCATATTGGAATTTTCGAGGGCCGCTTGATTTGTTTGATTTTAGTATCTTGATTGCCTTAATTACTTCAAAACTTGTTAAAAAGCGAAAACCAAATTCAGGGGTGTACCTATTAGGATTTATTTTCTGAAATTTTATTTGAGGACCTTCATAATGTCCTAGGCTTGGAAATGTTTGATTTAAAATATTGGAAATTTCAAAATCGGTGACGTATTGATTTCCTTCAGGGTCTACAATTTTGTGTGCGTGCACTCTGTAAACTGTATTTCTTTTTAATAGTTACGACAACCAATTGCATGATGACATCTTGGGGTCTAGCAGACCCCAATGGACCGTGAAGGACAATTCAATAGAACATAATAATGAATTTAATTATTGATTTTTATACCAGCTAATTATAGTACTTTTTTAACTAGATAAGTCACTGAGTATCATTAGCAGAAAGCTCCTGTAGTTCTATGGAGAAAATTTTAAATTATCAATGGGATTCTGCAGACCCCATTGGCCCACTAACCGCTAAAGTTATAGATTCTAGTTAGATGCATTGATCGTTGATACAATGTCAGAGTATTAATAGTGAAATATATTTTGTGAATATAGTTAGTCTGACATAAATGTATGCTTTTGCATCTGATTTTGAATTTGATTAATAATCAGTTGTTCAAAAATTTGGCCAATTAATTAGCCTAAAAAATTAAATTTCCATTTATGTTTAATAAAGCAAACATTTGAACAATCAGTTTAAATTTCAGTTACTCAATTATAATACGGATGCATCACAAGCTAGATTTTAAGATTTTGTAAATGTGTAGAGAAANCATTTGTTTAATAAAGCAAACATTTGAAAAATCAGTTTAAATTTCAGTTACTCAATTATAATACGGATGCATCACAAGCTAGATTTTAAGATTTTGTAAATGTGTAGAGAAAATTAATATATTAAATGTTGATAATGAAAATATAAACAAAACACGCAATATACAAAATCATTCAGATGTAGACTTGTTTAATTGAGAGAACACTAAAGAGAGGAGATAAAGATTTATCTGCAGCAAAATATAATATTCCTCCCAAAAATATTGATAAAGGCAACGCCGGCAATGCTCGCTGATAAATGGCTAGAAACATAATTGTAAGCCCCAATCCCTAAAATACATAATTACTAAATCTAATACTTCATTGTTCATTTTCATTGATAGTAAATATAATTCAAACAAAACGCTCCTTAAAGTCGTGTACGTGCGATTCACTCAAATAGTGCTAGCAGCAAATTGCACAACTCAAACATGTTTGAACTTGGTCGTAACAGTGTCGAAAAAGTTCAACTACATAAATGAAAAAATTAATAATTTTATAAATACTTAAATTGTTTTCTCTATATATAAATGCAGGCAAAGGGGCGAATGACACAACCCAAAAAAAATAAAAAAATTTATTTTCATAATTAGTACGTGTCTTACATTTTATTTATATGAACATACATCCATCATAATAATACACAGAGCAGTTACGTAATTACGGAAATCTAGTGTATAGTCATTAAATTGCTAAACTGTTTTGCTAATCACTATGTCTGGCAAATTATTACATAAAACATCTTTCATGGCTTTATTCTTAAATGTACATCCCCACATTTTTCTTGTAATATATTGCTGGCATGCATAGAAAATGTAGCTTTGTGGCAAAGCCGTAGTTTTTTACAGGGCTCTCTCATTTTTGCATTAAGTAACATGGTCAGACAGTAGTGATTTAATAAAAACAAAAACAAATTTGTCTGCCAAGCTAAATATGTTTATTGGCATTCATTTTACCTAACATGGCCGTCTAAATAATTAAAGGTACGGTGAGAAAAAACCAGAAGAAATTATTACACTCAGATAAACACTATGAAAACCATGATTAGAAAGGGCAACACGCACATAATTAAATTTGTTGACCAATTAAAATAAATGGATCATTATCTATATAACAAAAAGAAGATTGGTCCGTCTGAACATTTAACGTTACAAAATGAATTAAAGAAACTGAATCCATCCCGAAACTCCTAGCGTTATTATTTTTTTAACTAAAAACGTAGTGTTTTGACAAAAAAATGATTATAAAATAAAAAAAAATTGACAATGGTTTGACATAATGATAACATTAATCCTCGTTTTTTAAGCATGCCAACCCTACCATATATTGGGGAGTGTGGAAAACTTAACAGGTGTCCAAACAGAACCAGTCTAAATAAGAGGAGACATGTTTGTTTCTTGCTATTGTTTTCGTCAAGCGACATCAACTTGACCTCTATTACCAATAAGATTGTCCAGTACCATTGATAATGTGAGAATAATTTGAAAAATTTTTTTCTCAAAAAAGCATTTCATTGCCTTTTTAATGATTAATTGATTGTTCTTGATTGGCTAGGGTTGCTTCGCTAATATTCATTGTAAGTAAAGCACTTACATGCTTTACATACATATTAATTGTACAATGCTACAATCATGCCTTCATTCAAAATGGTGGGGTGAGGTAAAATGAATCAGTTAATTTGGGGTAAACTAAACATATGGTTCAGTGTACCCCTCATGAATATAATAATATTGTATCCTCTGTGGTTCACAAATTCACAATTTTGGCCTGCGCTAAATTGCTTAAGTTATTTCTATGCACTTCTACACATTTACCCAATTTTATTTATTCAATTATTATGGTTAGGTTAAACTTTAGAAGTTTTCTTCTGTTCGAGTATTTGAACTGATGTATTTCGAAACGTCATTGCTCTGCGTCTATTGACCTTAGGAGCTACAATTATATATCAAAATGTACACGCTGACTAGGTTCCTGTGCAAGTCTTATTTGTTTTTTGAATTTATCAAAACTCGAAGACTACAATGTCCAAAACGAATTGTTATAATTTACATTTTTTCAATAGCGACAACAACAAATAGTTAGAGTAAACTATCTTTTGAGATCTATTGCTCAATGAGTTATTTTATCTGAAAAGTTTAAGTATCGTTCGATATGCACTGAATATAGCTCTATGAAAAGCATATTTTTAATCTTAGGATGCAAAAGATCTCTAAAATGACAATCAAAAGCTGTTAAAGAAGGTGACCATGTGTCACCAGACTGCCGGTGAGAATGGTGAAATAAAGGAATCTGTAAATATATGGACTTTGGTTTAAGATTGCTAAATAATGATGTGAAATAGTTCTGGTGATGTCAGACATTGTAGACTTAGAGTAACATTTACGGAAGTTGCTTACACGTTATATATATAATATGGCAATGTTATCTCTTGGTGATTGTAATTAATAAAATATAAAATAAAAAATCGAATTTGTTTAAAATTTCTTGTATTTTGCAATTGTTCAGTTTACCTCGTATATGTGCAATCGATGGTTCAGTTTTCGCGAGGATTTAGTATTATAATATATTGTTGCTATTTGTTTGAAACTCAAGTATAATATAACTAACATTATTATATGCTATGGCCAAACATCACAAATTCCATGGGGTCCCATTAGCTTCAGGTGCCGATAATTGTTTCATGGTTCAGTTTACTGCACTGTCCCTGCAGCATAATCATAACAGACACGACGTACTTTCAAATCTAGTACAGAAAATTTCATGACTTGAATAATTAAAATTTGCAACGATTTGATAAAGGTTTACTGAAATAAAAAATCTGTTTCGATATGTCATAATTTTAAACTCCAATTTAAACAACAGACTTATTGGTAGGCCCACTCAAAAGTCACCAAGGTCAATACGGTCAAAGTAAAGTCAAAATTGAACAACCGTTAGGTCAAAAAATCGTAATTTTTGGAACAACACAGTCGTCTTACATATTAGTTCAAGCGTCACAGCATTTGATTCCAAGCGCGGATTACATTTTAGTCTAGTAATCAAGGTAAATGCGAATATATAATCATTTGCTATCAGTATTATTGTTTCCACATGACTGCATCATAATAAACTATTGCTGCTCTCCATAATCAAAATCAGACATATTGCTAAAACCTTATAACTTAAATATGAATAAATTCAGGTAAATTACATAAAACGATAGTTTTTCTTACAACAATTACGAAGCAACATGTTGAAAAATGTTATAATTCATCAAAATCTTAGATTATTGTTTTTGATTAAAATTGATGGGGCATCGACTAAAAAGAAAGCATTCATGCAAAAATGTATAAGCGCTTAAACTAAATTCTTTGGGAAATAGCTTATTCATTCTAAACAATTTTGTAAATTTTCAGAAACTTCCAATTCTAACACAATTTGAGTGAATACAACCAGTTTGTTGAGATATAGAAAGTAGAAATGTGTAGCCTTCAAGTAGTCATTAACAACAATTGCAGCATTACATTCGGACAAATGTAAATTCCCTACTTTAACATTACTAATTGAAATAATAAATAATGTCCATAAACGCGAATAAAAATAGAACTGAAGTCTTACGAAAAGTATTCCAAAATACACTACAATAATTATGTTCCAGTCGTCTGCCTTGCATGCCAATCCGATTAAGAGCGAATAAAATATAAAATCTCCCAAGCCAAGACTCATATTTGCTAAAGCAAAGTTTGAAAGTTATTATACTCAATATTAGTACGTTTTCACATAAAAATATAAAATGCAAATTCTCACAATAAATTAGGAAGGCATAAAAAAGCAAATAAAACACAAGTGGATTTATGCGCCTGAATGTATTAAAACAATTCTAACTGTCATTAATGTTGTATTAGTAAAAACAATTGAAAATGGGTGACTTCTGATACGTCATTAAGTTACCTCAAATTGATTTAAGCCATCATTTAATTGATCACTTATTAAGTTTTAAAATACACATAATCCAATAAAAAAAATTGAATTTAGCCTGCATAATAAAAGTTATTTTGACTTATCAGTCATATCTAAATACTGTAAATCTCAATATTTCACGTCTTGAAAATTTAGCGAATTCATGTTGCTGTGCATATTCAAAAATTTAATGTTTTCGCGAATGCTTCACTAAAAAAATCTAAACTTCGTTATAGGCTTCGACAACTAAGTCAATTGTTTTGTGGAATCAGTTGTAGCTATGCATCATTTTCTATCAGTTGCAACAGTTAATATTCATGAGATTCACAATCATACTGAAATACTAGAACCATATCAAATACTAGACACTAGCAAAAAGTAACACTAGCCCTTCTATAAAAGAAACATTATTTCGTGAGACTGATTTTTTCGCGAATCACCCCTAGTTCACCAATTTTGCTAATATAAATTATCGAGGAAAATTCAATATTTACACTATCTATTGTTAGAGTAAGAAATAATAAAGAAGTGGATGGCATCAGGGATGTCAATGACCCACCAAAACTTGACCCAAGATCGACGTGACACACATCATTTGGACCCTGATCCACGATGTTGGACCGACGACACACGCAAGAAATTATTTGACCCACACACTTTTTGTTCAAGTACATTTACTTAGATCAAAAACTTTTAAGTTAAAAAACTTGTTTTTGAACGCCTTTTGACGACAACTTAAGACTCCATGGTATCATCCTTAAGTTTATCTTTGTCAGGCGTGATTATTTGACAAGTGGCAGAGAAAATTCTCTCACTGAAGGTTGCATGACATATATATTTACTGAGCAACCAAATACAAATAAGGCATTTTATACTTATAATTACTCCACCATCTGAGTGGGTTAAAGATTACTCGTAAGCCACTTCTAACAGAACAGTTGCGGCATATTGAGCCAGCTCAGCTTCTGCAACTCTGGCAGATGATAGGCGATGTCGATCTGGCACAGCAACAGGAGATGGAGAGAAACCGCTGCACGAAATGCCGCAAAACTTTCAACTTTTCCTTTATTTGCAGAAGTTGGAGTTGTATCCAAATGGGATGATTCTTGCGCTCCGTTGATGCATTCTGAAGATTTGTTAAATTCCTTATCTATTACACCAATTACATATGGCTTTAAGAACTCATATTGTGTTTTCTGCAAAATCGAGATTCGAGCCTTTGCTTTGCTGACAAACAAAAGCTATCTAAGACTTATATGAAGATAGGTTGCAATGTGTAGTGAAGTGAATTTATCAACGTCCAGAACTTATCGTCTAGATATCGCTGAAAAGTGCGTTTTATTCTTTCCACGTCGGGAGCATCATAACTTCTGTTCTGATCTTACATTATGCACAATCACGCAAACAAAGCACCTCAGCCTGAACAGTGTTTCGGGTGTATAAGTCTTCGCTACTTTTCATATTACCATATTTTGCACCAATGGAAACCATTCTCTGCAAAAATCTGGAAAAGCCGCCGATTCCGCAAAATTAAATGACAAATAACCGTCGCATACCATATAAGCAGTATCCCTTTTAACTAAAGCTAGATCAGCTGGCGCAATTGAAGAGTTTCGCTTCTTCCTGAATGGGAGTGCCATTTTTCCAGGCGCATGAACAACAGTCTTTTTACAACTACGAATATGGTCCAAAAGATTCTTCGTGCCCATTTTCTTGACCACGCCATTCGCAATCTTTTGATGCAAATAGCAACGCTTGCACAAAATGCAGCTTACCCATCCAAAGACAACAGAACCATCTTCTTTAAAAACATCTCCAAATCGTTTCCGCACATCAGATGTTGACGAAGACTGCTTTGTCTTATTAAATGTAAATGCGCCTGAATGAACATTGTTTGGATTATCTGTGGCTAATATGCGTCAAGTTCCATAATTTATTTTAATAAATCCTGCCAATATTATTAATTTTTCAGTAAATATATATAGCTACGTGTTTGCATGAAAATTTTTCATTTGAGACGTGAAATAATGTTGGAGTGTGATCATTTTTCTAGAAAGAGCCCACAAAATCAATGGGTGCTTGTGAGAAACATTGGCCACCTTCCTCACCAAAATTATATGTAAAAGAACAGTTTGCCAAGGAATCCTCCATCTCTGTTTGGATTGCATCATCACTCTCTGTTCAAAGTAAATCAGCTGCACGACACGTCAAGAAAAGGAGAGTGAGTTCTGAAGTGCGTGTTTGTGTTGGTAATGATCATGCAATGAGGGATTTCAGTACCTCGTAACTTTTCTCCCTTTAAAGATGAATTCTATAAATGTAATTTCTATTATTAAGAAATTTTAACCATTAATGCACAATGTAGGCTTATTTGTTATGTGGATAGGTCATAAAATTGTTGATTTATGTTGTGGAAATGTTTTTAGGAACTCTGAAAATTTTTTATTCGCCAATCAAGAGAAACGATCGAGTGTCTTACTTAGGGTTTTGATGCTGGAGACTTCTTGATAACAATTAATTTGAAATTAGTAGTTACAGCTGAAAAATGCAATGAAAAAATCAATTTGAGAGACCTATTAGGATTTGGCTACTCATCACTTCAGTATTTGAGTCAATTTGATGCAATTGTTAATAGATGTCAACAGTTCAATTCCTCGCTGTCTTCTTTAACTCAGTTGGCTTTTGTTGTTGATCATGAAGAATGTGATGATATGCAGATCAACTTAATGCGACTTTTGTGTGAACAATTGCCAATGGGTGTCAATGGAAGAAATTATTCAGGACAAACATTAAAATTTGCAATATCTCTGTATCTCAGGAGTACGCAACACAATTTTAAAGTGTTTATCTCCATAACTATTTTGGTGGACTTGATTATCATCCAGAAGCTATGTATGCTGATCATTAATGAAATGTACATTAAGCCATCAGTTAGTAAATTCCATCTAAAGAACTTTATCGATATTGTAAATTAAGTTACTCTACATATTCAAATCTGCCTAATCTAACTTGCGTTTACCGTTGAACTAAACTTTTGCTCTCAATTGCGGAAAATTATTTTTTTGATGATTTCACTAATGATTCAATGTTAAGGTCATTGGCACTTATTCCATTGAAAGGAACCATTTCTGAACAGAATAGATCTCACGAAAGCACCAAAATCTCTCGTGTAAAGCTAAAATGTTCAAATATATAACTTTACATACATGTTTTGGTTTTTTGTAAATGATTTTTAATTGCTAGTTTCATGGAAGTTGCAAATATATGTAAATATTTATTAACTTGATCGTATTCTCAATATATTTTCAATTTTTACTTTTTGAATTTTTATATTAATAATGAATTATCAAAATTGGCAATACAAGCTTATATTCATTGTCAGCCTACCGATTTTTTACACAGTTCTAGGAGTTGTGAGTCCTGTATATTAACATGCTTGCTAGAAAATTCAAAAACGAAAATTAAAACTGCATGCAGGAGAGGTATAACTGCTGTCCTTAATTAGGACCCACGACAGGAGTGACCCATGACCTAACGGAGCCACAAAAAGTGACCCATTTGCTCATGGGTTTAACCACACATAGGTCATTGACAACGCTGGATGTCATATTTACAATTTGTTAACATTATGTAGTAGCAATAAACTTGCTTATAGATACTATTGTTTACAAATCTTCGTCTTTAAAGTATTATTGACCTCTTAAACAAGAGAATTTTGTAAACTTACCCTCTTCTGTAATTACTTGAGACTTCGTCCCTTTCGAAACACCGGCTAAAAATATTTGAAATTAGGTATGAATATTCTCAACATTCACAATTATGGTTGTCTATACTAAAAATATAAAAAGTTAAGAGAAAATGTGCACAAAAATTATTACGTAAAGAATTGCACTAAGACAACACTAATTCGAATCGCATACAGCCTCGATATTGTTAAACCTGCATTAAATTATTGCTTTCGTTAAAAATTGATTTGCTTGTACTGTACTGTATTAACTCAGTAGTCCTAAAATTTTAAAAAAGTAATTGTTCTATAAATAAGAGTCAATTACTATATATTATGCACTGTAGTAAAATTTGTTATGTATATGCGTATGTGCATGCATCTTGTGTCATGCAATTTCTTCAAAATATATTTATTGTAGCAAAACATCAAAGGTAATGGCAAAGGATAAGCATTAATCCTCCATTCAAAGCTGATTCATTAAATGACTTGGTTAAAATAATTTCTTTGTGAAGCATTGACACTAACAGTCTCTACTTTCCTACACTTAAATTTCTTAAATAAGAGCAAGCAAACAATTTTGTTGCATAGCAGGCAACAATAGCACTTTCAAATTAACGCAGTTTCTTTCCTCATTAAAGCGAATGATCCAAAATATGAAAGCATTTTTTACATTTCAAAATGGACCAATCATTAAACAGATGTTATTTCTTCTGTCAACCAAAATAAAATTGGAGTTGGCAAGTTGTTCCCACTAACGATTTTTCATCGAATGTTAATTTATAATGTCAAAAAATCAATAGTTTATACGATATTGCAACCCCATTTTTCTGACAAATAATCAGATACACAATGGTCAATGTTAACAAAAATACTTTCATGTTCAACCAAAAACCTACTGATAAAAATAAACAATCAGAACACCCCTTTATGTGTGCTTCGGATATAAAGCGAACTGAATTTAATGCAAAAACATTCAAACATAGCGTGAAATATTGGAAAAATATTGTCTAAAAATAAATCAACAAAGATATTTAATAGATTTTTAACATGGAAACAAGGTTTAAAATTTCTACATGCTATTTCCAATTTTTAAATTAACCCAGGGTATTAAATTTCCTATTTTGGCTAGGCTTTGTGAAATAAGATTAAATTTGCAATAATTTAGTCTTTCCGTCACATCAGGAGTTAATTCATTGGATTAAATTTAGTTATAACTTGACTTATTTTTATTTTCTTGTTGTGTATGCCTTCAGCGGCTAAATAAAGTCATTGATTATTATTATTATTATTATTATTATTATTATTATTATAGAACAAAATCGAGTTTATTGTCCCTTTCGTTTGGTGGAAAAGTATACTTCTAGCGAATTTGATATTGAAGAATTAAATACAATCATCATCTGTTGATTAGGTGTCACCCGCGCGACATCCTAAAATGCTAAATTCCGCGTATTCTCATTTGCGAACGGTCATTCGATGGAATTGTAAAGGGTGCGGCTGGTTGCTACTGAATTGATGAATAAGAAAAATCGCCTGGCTTTTCGACGAAATTGTAATTGATTATCGATTAAATGATCCTGCATAGCGATTTTACAGTGAAATGGTTTTTCCAAATATATATGTTGCTATGAGAACTGAAAGAGCTATTTGAGTGCATCAACAATATACAAAACTTGAATTCTTCGTTACACAGAATTCGGTGAAGAATTGTTTGAGGAATTTTTGATGTTTTAAAAAAAATTTAAGGGAGAGCTAAATAACAACTATCATTCATTTCGGGATGATTTTTGGAACATTTGAGTAATCATCCCGTAATGGCCTTTTAGTTTTCATCAGGCTCGTTGAGAGCTTTCGGGAGACCTGAAACAACTAAACTAAGGCACTCAACAAAATATCTCGGTCTTCATCTTGTTTTTTGATTTTATTTCGATGAACTATGAGACTTTGAAGTCTTACCATTGGCATTGTTGAGCTATTAAACTGCTTAACAATACCTAACTTACAAACGCATAATCTGTGGTTGGTACAGAAACAGCTAGTGAACAGAATATGATAAGGACAGTGACATCATTTTACTATAGGAATTGCTGCTCAATCTGCTTATAAAATTAAGAACCATTTGTGCTTCAGTGATTCACTTTTCAAATCAATTCCAAATTGACCTTAGCTGTAGAATAACGTGCTTGCATTTAATGACTAGAATTTTCAACAGAATACATATTTTCTGTTGTGCATCCATTTTGCAATGCTTTGGTATTAAGGTGCCCCTGAAAGGCAAAGCAGAAAGTTGGTAGCCCCATCCTTGTATCAAGAAAAAATGTCAAAGAAGCATCTGCCAGATTATGAACTGAAAATTTATATAGTCAATCGTTTCTGTTGTTTCAAGCTGTTGTCTACAGAAACATCTTCAACAATAGCAAGAAACACATTGACCTTGGATTTTTCCAGTTTTTAAAGCAATGAACAAAAGTGTTCTTCAATTGTCCAAATTTTGGTAACTATAAGGGTTTCTCGTTTACAATTTCATCGAAGGAGATCTCACGAGGCAAAAAGATCGTTTAGTAGATAAATCAAATTTCGTACTTATACGTCAATAGTCAAGGCAACCGTTCAAAAAAAGTTAATGCGTTGATCTATAGACAGAAAAATCATCGGTCACCAGTTCAAAGTTATCAAAGCATCGAAGTTAGGAAATAACCTGTGATTCAACTGTGATCAACTCTATTCCGGCTGTAGTATAAGCTAATGCTTAACAGCGTTTTTAGTCGAAATCACTAAAGTAAATTGTCCTAAAACAAGCAAAACTGCTCCAAATCACCAAGACCACCTTGTATCTGACAGTTTATTCAAAGAACATGATACATAAAATGAGGAAAATTCCGGGGCTGTGTACTGATGATGAAAAACAAAGAGCTTCTAAAGTACAACAAATATTGTCGTTGTTTTGATACATTATACTTTGAAAGATGTGTTAGACAGGCTCCCGCTATACACAGTGCAACTATGGCAGAGTTGTAAATGAGTCAGGATAAGTTGAACTAATCCCCAAGTTCTCGTGAGTTTTAATTGTGCTTAATTCAATGGCAAATTTGTCAAAATGTGTCCCAAACATATAATGATTTCAAAAGTTCTTTAGGTTTTTGCATTATGCCAATTATATAAACTTTAAAATATATTAATAATACTAAAAAGTAAACGTTTTTATACTGAAATTTAAGCAGTTTAACCAAAACAATACATAATATTTTTCGATAATTATAAACCACACTACTTATAAAATTAACCCAACCCATTTTTGACCTGAATATGGTAAAAGTAGAATTTTTACCACTATTACTGTAAAGCAAGAGTGAGAATAGGCACAATTTTGCCTCACCAATGCCTGCAGTTTCTTGTCATGTTGTTAAAATTTCCTAGCCATTCCAAGGAGGCTCGGGGCAATTGTCTAGCTTATCGTGAAAATCATTTTGCCTTTTAGCTGCGAAATGGAACACAGTTGTTGATCATTGAAAATTCACCTTATTCTAATGTCCAAAATGTGTAATGCACCTAATTTCAAATCTAATGACAATGCATATAAGCCAAAGAAGCATAGATGTACATAGATTCCCAACCATGTCTTATTAAAAAATAAGTGGCTACGAACTATGCCAATAAGTAATTTTGTGCTTACTGTATATTCGGGAAATACTGTAACAAGCACATATGTGTTACATAGCAGAAGCGCATCACTATATCATGCATTGGCTTTGATACATTACTTAGTGTATTTACCATGTCATATACTAATACATTTAAATCCTAATGTCGACGAACTCTGTTGCTGAAGATTATTCAAATAACTATATTGAGAATATTACAGGTCTTACATTGCGTTACCATAATTATTGTCCTCGCCATTTGGGATCTGACACCGGTTAAACAGTCGTCAAAAGTACAAAATTTCGAATTTGCTGAACCATCCATATATTTTAGAAACTACATTTAATTTAGAAGCGATAAGCATTGAATGTTTCGAATAATGCCTTTAAAGTTTGGCGTAGAAAGGTAGTTAGAGTAGCAGAGTAGCATACAGGGGGTTTCATCTGAAAATGATGGATCCTTATTCTTGTTCCACTGAGCAATAGTCCTAGCAACAGTATTTGTTGAGAAGCCTAGCGCTTCAGCTACACGCTTCCGTACTGGTCTTTGAGATCCTGCCTTTCCTTCATGCTTTTCTTTAATGAAATACTGATGTACTCGCACAATTAGAATTTTTTCAGCAGGGGAGAGCTCATGTTTGACAAACGGTATCTCGTCCATTATTGTCAACTGATAAAATCCAAAGATAGCGTCGGAATAGCTTGAATTGACCAATCTGACAATGGTTAAAAAACTCATACAAAAACTATAAAAGAAATATTCGCTTTCGATTGACGGTTCAGTTTTGCGTGTCCGATCCCATTTGGCAAGGACAATAAATATGTCAAAATTCAATTAGTTGATTATATATGCAGGGAACACTTTCAGAAAATACTTCAAACCAATTATGTATTCAATATAATAATTAATTGGAACATCCTACTAAATTCAAATCGAATACTCACGCAAATGTTCCTGAGAATCCTCAACCACCTCATCAATTGTTGAATCCGCCATGTAAATGATTGCTAAATAGACAGTATTGATGAACGATGCAATCAAAATTAGGCTTCCGACTTAGATCATCAAAAATAAAATTGTACTCATTCAATTGACTGCAGGAAGGCGGAAGCAAGAGTTATTAAATAATGATATATGGTAGAAAAGGTCAATTGGAAATTTTCTAATCAATTGCACACACTTAACCCTATATGAACCAAATGTGTTCCTCAGCGACATTAGAAAAACATTGATGTTATAAATATAATCAGAATATTTTTTTCACATGTGGTTATTAAATAAACGGGACACAACCGTGGCTACAAAAGACGAGTGTAGTTATTCGAATTGTTTCGTTCAAACTCTTGTCACGAGGTCTACTTCTCAGATGTAAACAAATGCATAAAAACCAGATGCAAAAAAAATTGGTCCATATAGGGTTAAGCAACATAAGCAAAATAACATTTCAGGCCGACAACTCAAAAATACGATTTATCGAACTTTCCATGTTAAACAATTTTATCATGAGGAGAATGAAACAATTACATGATTAATAAACGGTTTTTTTGCTCAGTATTATCGATGTGTAAGATTTCGAAATAGTAAAAATTTGTAATTTCATGAATTCATATTCGAATGTCTTAAATTATAAATATATCAACAAAAATTGATTAAATACTTAGAACGATCTAATTCCCACAACGCATAACTTGTTAAAATTTCACAAAGCAATCGTTTTAAGTTAATAGATTAATAGCCTTGAATCACCAAACTTACCGGCATACTACGATCATGACTATAATTATAATGCTTCCGGTTAGCCCGGTAATTTTATCTAGAGATAGCATAAGCCCATGTGCGGGCTTAAATCCAACCCCCCTCATTAAAATTAATGTGAACAGTGCGGGTACGGGTACACGTTTTACGGTTAAGTACCAAAAAATGCAGAACATATGTTGTAAAATTAACCAATTTTATGGAGGCCACATTGGGAATTTGTCTTTGAACACGAATTTAAATTACCTTTGTTATTAAAGACAAACTGAAGTGAAGTTTTTGAATACAAAATATTCATAATGTATTATTAGTTTATCTTTAGGATGTAATTTTACACACACACAAGATTGAAACTCCACTACTGCAGTAGTTTTGAGGAGATGAGCTAATGGTTAACGTGCAGCAGAAAAATATTAAAGTACTCTATCGCTTATTCTGTTTTTTAAATGTACTAACAGTTGCAATTTTCATGTTTTTTACTTAAACCTAGTATTAAACTATGTGAGAATTGAATATTAGTGATGTGCAGTTATAGCAATTTTTAATGCAAAAAATATTTTCTTACTCGTACGTGAAAACAAAATTTTCCCAGCTGCTAACAAATATATTTAAGAATTTTCAATAAAATTTCGAACAAAATTCAAGTTCATTATATGTATCTAAAATTTTTCAACATTCTATTTATAAGTTTTGTGTTGAGAGAAAAAATAATTAAAAATACTCAATATAGAATGCAAATAAGTCTACCCGTAGCCGCCCCCAGATGGGTACAGATTAGAGGTACGTGCAAGCAATTATTTTTGGTACCGGTCAGGAGAAAAAAAATTTCTTTAACCCAGGTACTGAAAAATTAATTGTGGGCTCATTCTCTGTTAGGTCCAGTAGTCGGTAGCAGCTTTAATTTTGTTACCATATATCAGATTAGAAGATATTAACTTGGCTACAAAAATTATACTGTGTATATGACAAAAGATTTAGTCTCTCAAAACCAAAAATTCGTTGATGTGGTGTGCGTCCAGCCATTAACACTGATCTGTAATAGTTAAACCAGCTGAACAAGTTATAGTCAGAAATTGACACAGGCCGAATTTTTCAGGCCCGACCACTAAACTATTATTTCAGGCCCGTTTTCGGCTCGTCAAAATTTATTGATCCATTTTCAACACATTAATTTTTCTGCTGATTTTTTATTTATAAATTAGCATTTTCTCGAACAACGCAAGTAAATCTAAAAACAAAATTAAGACTTTATAAACTTTGCTTTATGGCAGCTATCTAAAAGTTCGCCATCATCAATTGTCTTGGGCTCGACTCTAAATCTTTTGGCGGTAACAGTAAGTCCAATTTGATTAAAATCTCTTTCTGACTGAGCAGAAATAGCTTGGGTGGCACGTGATTAAGTAAATTACGAACAAGAATTATGATTAACATAAAAGAGAGTAATTTAATAATCCCAATATGCATGCACTTAATTGGTCCAACTCTTTAACAGATCTCCTTTTTACCTATCCATTTATTAATAAATGATAGCAGGTATAGGCGAAAATTTATTTATATTTACAAGGTTGTTACAATTCATTTTATTGGGCCCGTAATTTCCCAACTCGTGGCCCGGCAACGTGTGCATCAATGTCTATAGACTTATTAAGACTTGGCGTTAGAACTAGAAATGGCAATGCAAATTATTTACAAAAGTGTTCTTAGTTGACATTCTTCCAAAAAATCAGCATTCAAAATTTTGGTCAGTTCAAACTACTGTAGACAACAATTATTACCTAGATATTGATTAAAGTTGGTTTAATCAATTGTAGCTGATGCCTAACACGTCAAAGTAACTACAAACTGCATGTTTTTAAATAAATGAAATGTAAAAAATACTAGGGTGAGATTTCTTGGTATTATGAACACATAGGTATCTGGTACGGTAACAGTTGGTCCTATTCCCGTTTCGTAGGTAGTCTCGAAGTTTCATTTTCAGTACGATCCCTGCAGGACCAGACACCAAATCCCAAACTCCTTTAATACAGATATGAGCTTAAAAAATAGGCGGGCAGCGTTAGTAAATTAGCTTATCCACACAGCACTAATTTATAGTTATAAATAAATTACACTACATCATTTCCACATTTAATATTGGAGAATTCAATGTTGATTTGGATTTGTTTTATCTGTAGATTAATCAACGAGCTAACTACTAGTTTTGCTGTCAAATGTAGCCTTTTGATTAAAACCCAGATGCTTCGAAATTCACCTTTACGTTTAGCTAAATAGTTCTCAACGAACGGTGCTTCTGTGCCAAAAGCTTTTTCGGAAAATGATTATTTGTAGGTTTCACTTAAATGTTTTGTATATCTCCCTGGACAAGCTTGCAATTACATATACTTTGTTAATTTGTTAATCTTAACTACGTTCTTGACTCTGTGATACAAACAGTTGTTTTACAATTGAATTATGAGTCTTCAAGTTGTGGTGCTATTTATTAAAAGGAGTTTCACTCTGTTTGTTTCGAATGTGATAGTTCTAAGTGTCTTAGGCAAAATTTCGTATTTACTTTGTCACAAATATTAAATAAGAATTCTGTTATATTTAACTTTGTTATAACAGAAACAATTTCCCATGTTACAGTATATATATTTCTTAAATTTGAATTTGTCTTCTGTTACCTAACTAAATTTCGTTTGTATTCCGACCTTGGCAAGGGAACTGATACGGAAATTTTGAAGTATAAAATTACAAGTAAAATTTCAATCTAATACTCAAATCAATTCAGAAATTTAAAATTCATATTCAAAAACTTAAATTTCATAATTAGACATTCAAAAGCCATAAGCAATGTTCAAAATGCACAAATATATATTAAAACTTCGTCACATAAGTGAAGTAAGATATCATCAAGGCATTTATTATTTGTAAGTCCTCAGTAAAAAACAGTTCAATTATTGCCATCATGGGTTAGTATATGAAACTGATTTATCAAACCTCAATTAACGATTATTTGCGCTAAAACACAAGCGAATTCAAATCAAAATGGCCTCAAATGCAGAAATAGTAATCCCAAGACGCCATCTTGAGACAAGTTTAGAAAACCTTTTTACGAAATTAATGCCTACCTCAATTTTACCACCAAGATATTTGCTAAAGGCGGGTCAGTCGAGTGCAAAATATTTCATTAACAGAATTTCACAGTAGAACAGAAACCTTTAAGTGTTTATTATAATCGTAAATTTCACAAAAAATGAATCAGTGCACCTGAAAGTTGAAATACTAATTGGAGACAAAAATATTGTACGTACATGAATAAACGAGTGAGCTGAAAAGGGGCTCCTTGCGCGATTGAGCAATTTTCACCAAAATGTTCAAGGGACCAATAGGCATCAGAACAGAAAATAAATCTAAAATAATAAAAGTTTACTTCTCAATTAAATCAATATTAGAAAATACTAGACCCATTTATTGTACCAGTATTTAAGACATTGTAAATTTGAGTAAAATTATTCAGATAACATTTAATTGATTTCTGTCAAACATTGCCAAATAAGTACGAAATAGTAAATATTTCGTAAATAAAAAAACTAAGACTATCTTATTTGACTTTGCAACTTATGATAAAAAATTACTTATCTAGTAAATAGTAGAAAAAAGTAAACCACTATGGGGTATTATTTTAATTACAAATAGTCGTCCTCTGTTGATTTAGGCAAAATCCACTAATTTCCAAACATGGTCGCACATTGTGTTTTTGTACTGTTTTATGTAATAAAGCATCAGAAATTGCATACTTTTTAAACAAAACAGATAAAATAAAATGAAAAACACGGTATATGCATATTTTACTGTTTTCAGGAAAGAAGGCTTTTCTGTTTGAAGCTTGCTAACTTCAGGTATAATACTAGTCTCAATGTTTCTTTGTAATTAGTTATAATTACGCGTGTATAAGACCTTTACCCTAAATTATTGGATTTACAGCTAAAAATACAATATTTCTGTCAGCTAATAGCTAACTATATATTTTTTCTACTGGTATACTGTCATTGTTGCATGGTTAGATAGAACAATTATATGAAAAAATAGTCCAATGCGCACATAGAGCAGTCTTTCCCTTAAACTTATTGTAGATGATGAAATTAAGGAATAGTCACTTATTAACTAATAAATTAGCAAGCTTTTTGTATAATGATAAAATACCTTTCCATATACCTATTAATACTCACATAGGTTGTTTTTTTCACTAGAGGAAAGAATAAATTTGCTTTAGATCAATCTATTAAACATTTTTAAACCAGACCATGACTTTCTCACCTAAACCGGAAATATTACTCAGAAAAACAACTATAATTAGAAGTTTAAATGATAAATTTAGCAATGAGCAAAGTAAATAAAAAACAACTAAATGCGAACTTTGCATAGAAGTCGGGATATTTTAATATATTCTATATTTATGATGTGTTCTACTAAACGCTTTACCTACTTTTCTCGCGTTTCTTTTTAGAACACGTTTGAAAACTCGAACTGACATAAGATTTGAAACTTCTGCTGCTATAAAAATGCTTTACTTTTTTCAATTGCTTCAGGAATCGATGATAATTTAGGGTTGCCTACTACAACTACCCCTTTCCAACGGATTTCGAAAATTCGGAAAACATCCTAATGAATGTTTGACAACATGCCAATGAATTTCGGATATCTTTCTTAAAGGTATAATTTTTCTTATTACTGTACTAGGATCTCATTGCTTCTTATTCTCATTTCTTGATGTCTTGTAAATATTTTTATCTATTTATATTTTATTGGATCCCAGCACTTTATATCAAAGAGAATTTTATTAAATTCCTTATAAAAAACCAAATAAAATGTCCAATTCCGGTTAAAGCTAGCACTGTCATAATTTGATTATCGACTCGGTGCATTTTATTTATCAAAAAAACAAGAATGGTTAAAAAGGAATCGTTTTAAACATGATGAAAACATTCGTGATGATCAAAGCAAGGGCGGTGGTGGGGCGAGAGGCCCGAGCCCCCTCTAAAATAAGAAAAATTTATTAAAATTGTGCAAAAAAATCGGATATTTGTAAAATGTATTTCATTCAAATTTTACACTATAATGTGACATAGATATTGATATTAAATTTCAATAAAAATATGAATATTATTAAATTAAATTAAATTATTAAATAAAATTTCCTCCTTGTCTACCATTTCTATTTCCCCATTTGACGATACTCAATAAGCTTGCTAAAATTTTTTGTATTCAAATTCAATAGTATGCACATTAGGGGTGTGAGTAATTTGTAACCTAATATTAGCATAGCATTTTGAAATGACTTTTTGCATATTATATGCAAAAATAATAATAAAAATGAGAAATTTCCCAAAAAATTCACGCTTTAATCCAAACATAGAAATGATCTCCCATTTAAACAATTTGATCGTGAAAACAACAACTCAGACCTTAACGGTTTATATTATATTTGTTAACTAAAACTTTAAGGTTAATGTGTGCTTATTTTTACAAAATGGTTTAAAATCCTGTAAAAGTTTCATTGCTCATTCTGCACACCAGTTGGATCATTCAAAATCTGTGATAGTCCTTCTATTGCACCAAAACTTGTTAATTGTTGCACAAGACTAAGGGTATTTTCCACACTCAAGAAGCAGCCTTTCTTTTAACCTCCAACAAACTACATTGGTGAAAACCATGCCTCACTCCAAGTACCACAGATGTAGTGTGCAACTCCAGCATACAGTTGCCAACATTCAGCATCTAGTATAAAAGCAAGTAATAAAAATATTGCTATGGAATTCCAGCGGGCATTGTATATATTTGGTAGTGTTTGAAAATAAATCTTACAGCCAATACATTTTCAAAATCCATATCTTCTCCAGAATTATCAAAATCTAATTGGAGTTGATCATAAATTTTATTGAACAAGTTTTAGAAATCCATAGCATATATTTGGGCTACTAGTACTACCACCAAAATAGTAATCCATCCAGTGCCAGATCAAGTACATAATGCTGACATCCGAAAAATAGAGGCTTCTTAATTTTCATGCTTTCCATTTTTTTCTGAATTTTTGTAAAAACTCCTTTAGATTTGTCAGTGTTTATATTTGTTGTATCAAATATAATAACATTGATTGAATTCCGTAAATCATACTCTTCAAGGGTTGTAAATATTGCATCACAAATTGTTTCTGCTCTCAGTTTTCTAATATTAAAATTTTAGTTGTACTTCTCAAAGGGTTTTTTAGCACAACTTGATGCTCAATACCATTAATTTTTTAGCCATCAAAATGTAATACCCATTTTATTTATTTTTGCAAAAAATTCAATTTTTTGTCCTCTGAGCTCTTTCGGAATCCATTGCCTTTAGTTATATGAAATAGTATCTTATGAAAATCTAGTGTTTTGATTTTTTTAAATGAGATTTTTTTGGTTTACCAAACTGCACCTTTCTAAGAATTGACAATTCATTAATCATTGGAAAATCAAATATCTTCCATAGTTTTATAAGCTGTTGTACAATTAATTTAATGCGTTCCTTTATCATTTTTTGCTTCAGAAGCAAGTGTGGTAAACCTATCAAGTACTTGTTGTTGTGTTGGAAGCCTAGACAACTCATCTAGAGTATTTTGAAGACTATTTTTTTTACAATTTTTTAACTTTTCAAAGTGTGCGGTTGAAATGAAAAGCATTTTATTTGCAGTTACTTTCTTGTTATGCCAATTACCTTTTTACCTGCACAAACACACTACTACTTTAGCTTGTACGTATTTTAATTGCATTGTATGTATAATTTGAATACCAATTTGACATTTAAACAAGTTTATATACATACAAAAATAATTATCATTGGTTTAATGTGAAATCATGATATGTATTCATTCTGTAAATCATTTTTTAAAAGAAAGCGTGATGTTTTCTTCTAAAAACCATAACTATTCAATTTTTTGAAGTATATGTAAAAAAACCTCAAACTAAAATCCCATGCTGATTATAATAATTTGAAAAATTAAAATAATCACACCCTAAGGCACATATTTGAACATCATGCACCCTTCTCCAAAAACTAAGCACAATATTTTTTAAAATCTGTTTATTTTAGCAAGAGCTTTACATTTTTGAGTAGGTTGATTTTCACAAATTTTATCACCATATTTAACAATGTTGATTGAATTTGACGATAACGTGCACTCATATTATTAGGTGAAAATTTTGGAATTTGCCTAATCTTATGCCATTGAAAATACACTAAAAATTTTGTAGCGCATAATGCAAAAAATCTCTTAACACAACATGCAATTATTAAAGCGCAAGTTGAAATTTGAAAACTTGCACAAATTCTATAGGCCTATGTCTGGAGTCAGTACATGGTGGGTCGGTGTATAGTGATGAATTTAAAAAATTAAAAATTCAGTACTGTGTACACTATCAAAAAACCTAATTATGCAATTAACACTTTACATTGGGTCCCCTTTAAAATTTTTTTCTTTATCCGCCTCTCGGTCAAAGGGTTCGCCATTCTTAGCTTTTACTACATATCTGTCAACATGCCGATAAAAACCTCTTCATGCTAATTCAATATCAGAACTCTTGTTTCGTCATTTTCATACATTCCTCGATGTTATGGAGTCATGCTGCAGTTAGGATACTATTGCAATATCTTGTCTCAATGTAGTATTGCTTGAATTTTTAAATTTGCCACTTTTGTTAAATATTAAATTAAATGTATACATATATATTCTCATATACAACACATTGACATAATTCAGTATTACGTATCATTCAGATACATATACGTACTTTTATACAGTGGGGAAAATATAAGTAATTATCATAATAACTGTTGGAATTATGAAATGTCATGGTAAAAATATTCAATATTCAACGGTAAAGAAATAATTATGATATAAGTTGTCAGCAAGACTTCGAACAGAATTTACACTTTGGACCCTAATTCCTGAACGCCCAGGCCTGTTTGAGCAGGGCGTGAGAAAATAACACAAAAATATGAATTATTATAAATACTAATCTACCAACGCAATAAACTTATAAACAAAGTTGTCAAATTTAGTACATGTGAGTTGGATCACTGACGGATCTATCAAGCGCAATATAGCACTCTGGCGAAAACCAAAAGGAGGGCCATTATGCTATGATTAAGATCAAGGGTCTCTTACAACCTCCTCGAGGCGTGATCTGGATTAGCAAAACATACACTTTAACCCTGGTCAAGGGCTCAGTGCGAGCATGTGTATGCTCTGGACTGCCTCTTCTATGGTCAACAGCGAGCCTTTAAGGGGAAACAGCAGCCGAACGATAATGAATTAGCAGTACAAGTTGATACACACTTGCACACATTTGCGGCGAACACCCACAAGGAAGTTTTAAGCCTGAATGTGGAATCCGACATGGATGTGTCCTCAGCCCGTGCTTATTTAACCGCCTTTTCTACTATCTGATCAGTGAGGACTCCATGGAACCCAAAAAAGAATTTTCAACTCTTTCTTCGGACAAAATTGTGTAGAACTTAAGGGGGTGCCACACGATTAGTCTTTTGACTATAGTCAAAATTGCGGTTTTGCATTCTTTTGTCTATTAGTCAAAAAATTTGACTATTAGTCAAAGATTTTGACTTATAGTCAAAAGAGGTTTCTGCGTAAATTGCATTGCATATACATCTACAAAAATTACTAAGTGGAGTCGCTATAATTACATTTCAACTTCAGGTGACGGGTAACAGTTCGGATGATGTATTAATTGGCCTCATACTCTACGCTTACGAATGTGTATTGAATAGTTAATTGACACTCATAAACAAGCGCATATGTAAAGAATTATGTAAACATTTAACCCAATTAGAAGGTTGAAATTTTATAGAAAATTCAAAATAGCTACGCAATCAACTAGCCTTTGAAACAGCTCTCTCTCTCCAATGGAATTGGGTTAAAAACACGCCAAAGCCATTTCGACAAGTTGTTTATTTGCGCCTATCTTAATGGCCACGATTGTAATTATATTGTTTATTTATTAATGACATTTAAGATGAAAGTTCAAAGTTATTTAAAATCAAAATTCCCATTTTCTTTCAAAATTACAATAAGTTGACTATTCGGGGGTGCCACACGGTTAGTCTTTTGACTAATAGTCATTTTCAAATAGAACACTTTCTACTTCATAGTTTGACTAATCGTAAACCGCAAAAGTCACTTTTTGGGGATGCCACACGGTTAGTCTTTTGACTATAGTCAAAAAAGTTTTTTGACTAAAGACTAATCGTGTGGCACCCCCCTTAAGCACATCGAGTATGCTGAAGATCTCTATCTTTTCAGCTGGTCGGAGGAACAAATACAGAGCTATCTAGATGCTCTAATTACAGTTCTAGCGCCACTAGGTTCATGGACTCATACCTTTCCAACAATTGTATGCAATAGTAGCACGTAAGCAATTAATATTTGTAAGCCGAGTGGTGTTGCACAGTCATAGCTATGATAGTGGCCGCTCCCGTGAGTTAAAAATGACTAAAGCCACACTTTTAGTGCATGAAAGAGTCAGTGCTAGGGAAAACGGCTTGTACTAGATGTGCAGTGGTTAATGGACGTTTCTCTGGGGAAGAATCAGATATTTTCTACGTTGACCACATCATGTACTCAACTCAAGAATGCCAGTTAGGTAACTCACTGGTTAGCAGAGACAATTCACGGTGACACGGAGTTGCTTTGTAAGAGGAATGCTGGGGCGGTCCTTGCAACAATACCAAAGCTCACACATGCCAGTATGAGACACCTAAGGTGTACAGAGTGCGCGCGTATGTTTTCAGTCCAGAAAGCACTGAATCGTCATATCAGGGATGACCATACCATACTCAGAACTCCAATACCAAAGCGGATGCTAAATGCTGAGCGTGTGCAGCCGAAGGCTGTTTCAAAGCGTACAAGAGTAGAGGTTGGCATTTAAGGCATATTAAGAGATATCACCCCAACCTTGAACGAACATTGACATGCCACATGGGAGCTCTCAGGCTTCTGCTGATAATAGGGGCGTTGACAAGGCCCATCTGACATTCTGAACGTTTTTTCCTAAAATCTAATTACTGAGGGCTTCAAAGCCAGATCTGGTTGGTACCATCTTGCTTGCTACGCTGGGAGTAGAGATGAGCGCGTTACAGGCTTGGTAAAATTATTTCCACTGCAGTGTCAATTTTTTTTACCGCAAACCACCGCAATAAATGAAATTTACCGCAGTATACCACAATAATGGTGATTTTTATCTTCGTAAGAAAAGATACAGTTCTGAATTAATTTTTAGGGTTATGGATCATTCAAACAAAGGTTTAAAAACAATTTCTTAGGTATTTTGTCATTTCGTTCAAATTATTGGGGTAGTATAAAATTATCAAATATGCAAAAATTAATTTTAATATTTTGTGTGTGAAATCTCTTAGTTTTGCTTCAGAAACAGTTTTTTGAGATTTTAAATCTTATACAAAACATGTTTTCTGTATAACGTTTATGCCACCGCTTGTTGTTTTAATTCTACCGCTAACCACAGCAATTGAGCTACCGCGATATTACGCACCGCACTCATCTCTAGTTGGGAGCCCCACACATGTGAGTTACATGTACATAGAATTAATGTAGGTGCTATTTAATAATGTAAGATGTTTCTCAATTAATAATGTAGATGTTTTTTTACTTACATGAATAAGATAATAAGCAATTTCGAAAACCAAAAAACACTTAGAATTAGCCTAACTTATACTCCTAAAATTGAAAAAACATTTACGAGATATCAAAATATGAAAACAATAAGAAACAACGACTTCCTAGTAGATTAGAGCCCTTCTCCCACTTCATCTACTCTTCCATCTGCTTTTACTTCATCTCCTGTAACTGTTCTCGTTGCCGTAAAACTTGACTTTTGTTTTGATATTTTTGTAGTGTTTGCCTTCAGCAGGTAATAAAGTCCTTCATTATTATTATTAATCAGAGAAAATATTACAATTATTAAAAAAATTTAAGTAATTCATTAGCATATTGTCAGAAATTCATTAGCATGTTGTCCGAATTGTATTAGCAAGTTGTGGGAATTTTATTGTCACATTTTCGAAATTCAATGTCACTTCCGAAATTCATTGGCCCTTCGTCTGAAATTCGTTGGAAAAAGGTGTAAATGTGCAGCAATAAAATCATTTCAAGAAAGAACATATTTTATATTTTCGTGAAATTTACCTACAAATCTTTTATGAATGTGCTTCAATTCAACTATTAATCCAAAGAAAACTACTTTCTAGATACAATCAATGACACTAGTTTACAACTGCAGGTTTTTTCTTAAAGCATTCCGACTTTAGTTATAATCTTTACACTTTGAATGTTCAAAAATATTTTCTCAGTGAGTTACAGATTAATGCAAAACATTATGAAGCCAACTACACAATTATAAAAATTATTAATCTCTTAGTCTTTCTTCAAATTTTAAATTCAAGTCCCTCGAAATATAAATTTCATATATCGTTTCCAGAAATGCATTAAAATTTGAGTGTTATCGTGATTTAAGCAACACAATATTTTACTTAAAGTCGATTCTTGAGCCATCAATTCAAGTTGCTATATACTGCCTTCATTTTCAGAATTTTAATGAATGCAATGAGTACTAGGCTCTTCAATACATATAAGTCTAACCAAACGGGAACCATTGGGATATTTCTAAGCAGATGAAGACAGTTTTTGTATATAACTCGTTTGGAAACTAGTATATTGCCCATTAATTTAGTTATTTGAATCATAGTTATGATTTGTATTAGAACGTTCTGTTTTCAGGAGGATTTTAGTGGTTTTTCTATCATGCTAAATACTCAGAGTTGGAACCGGGCCAGTTTTTTCTGCCCGGGCACAGCCCATACTCAGAGTTGGAACCGGGCCAGTTTTTTCTGCCCGGGCACAGCCCGGATCAACACGAAAAAAATCAGGGTGCGCCCGAATAGCTTTAAAACCCGGGTCCGGGTGACAAAATTGATGGTTTTATATATTTTTCTTGAATTTTCTAAATGCACATGTATTCAAAGTGCATTATTATTATATTATATTTGAGATCTCATTTCATCTACATATTTACTTTTGTAAGTACTATTTATGTTTATTCAAGTTATTCCATCAGAGAGTAAAAAGAAAACACTGAAGATATTTATTTAGGTAATAAAAGTGCAGCTCAAATCACAATTATCCTTTAATAATGTCAATGGTTTTAATAAATGTAATTACTGTTTATGTTGATGTAGTCTTCCACACGTAAAATCTTTCCACAGCACTCGAGAAATTAATCAATTCTGACTTGGTAATCACAGATTTTCGTTCATTAATATTTACGTAATTAAAAACATATGATTTGTGTGTACTGAATTCAACCTATCATCTCATTCAATTAATGAACATACACTAAATTTCGGCACGGGTGTTAAATTTTTCAAAGCATGGGCCCGCCCAAGCCCAGGTGCTTACCAATAATTCCATGCCCGGGCCCGGCTTTGTAAATACTTATTACTTAATACAATATCAATCATACGCAAGCGATGGTAATCATGCATGTATATACAGTTTACAATAGTAACATTGACTCACCGTAAAAGGCTAGTGCGAAAAGAATGATCCAGCCATGAAAGACAGGAAGAAAATAAATAAGTTTTAAAGCAAACAAAGCACAACAAAGCACTAAATATGCTTGACGTAAACGTAGAGGCCCGCGCCAGTGTATGACCAGCAATCCAACAGCAGTGAAGTTATATAACAAAAAATAGACAGTCATTGCATCAGCCGTGATTTGAAATGTATACAACAAATTTCTAAACAAAACTTCAAATAAAACTATTTTCTACATTTTGTGATTTCAAATATATATTAAAACAAAATATTACAATGATGTATATAAATTTGAGTTTATTAATGCAAACAAACCACATTTTCCAGAAAAAACCAAATTAATTTTTTCCTTTCGCCCGTTTCAAAAACTCTTATTGCATTAAATTAGGGGTTCTCAATAGAGGGAGGCTCAAACGATTGATATACAATTTACAGTATTATATATATAC
>CABFPE010000059.1:1510394-1527479 GCA_900660155.1 Hofstenia miamia | reverse complement strand
CAAACATCATCTAATTTTGTAATAATACAATGTAAATATGATATAGTTAGGCCGGGTGCATACATCAGGCTCCCAAATTTGTGCGCGGTTTTGAGACATTTTTTACAACAATAACAACTACTATATTGTGGTTTTTAATTATAAGTGTTGCGCGTATTAAAAAGAGGAAATCAACTAATTTTTTTTCATCTATATATACTAAAATTTATTAAAATTCATCAACGTTCTTGGGTTTTTTAATCAAATATTGGTAACAAGAAAATTAGATAAAACGACACTAAATTTAACTAGTTTATAGCAAACTTATTGTATGGGTTACATTAAAATTTTGAAAAGCTAAAATGCAAGTTTTAATAAGAAAATGGTTTTGATAATTTTGTAACTATATCTTTAATATATTTAGCATTTTCTATTAATTTAAACGAACAAATATTATTTATGGAACATTTTCTAAATACTGCAATGGACATTAACACTGTTGTAATCATTTTTAATTCACGTCTTCATACTACAAATCAGCTAGTTACTCCTCATTCTATATATATATATATATATATCATATATATATATATATATATATATATATATATATATATTGACTACGCACGAAATGGTGTTAATTTTATGACGCCGGGTTTTGATACCACTTGGTCGAAATTTCATTTATGTTCTTAGTTAATGTAACATCAAGAAAATTTAGAATATTGTCCTTTTCACCTTTTCATGTTCAATTGTGAATTTAATTTCAGTCATATACTCATTCAAATATTTCAGGAAATTTATAGATGTTTCTTTTGAGCAAAATCCTGCAAAGATATCATCAACATATCTACAGTATATTAGAAAATTACATTCTTTAAAATTTTCAAATTTGCTCGCAATTAAATGAAAAATGTATAGATTTACAAGCGAGTTGTAGTAGCTTCTTTAGTGTATGATGTGACATTTATTTGATCTTCTGGAATGATGTTCATAATATGATCTAGTTTTGTCAATTGGAATGTTCGTTAATAATGAGGTGACGTCATAGCTTACTAGATGAATTTCTTTATTAAATAGTTTCTTCGATAAATTAAGTTTTTTATAAAATCAGTTGTATTTTTTATTATATACTTGGTTGGTAGGCGTTTGTTGACGTGTAGTTTTACATCACTCTCTCTCTCTCTCTCTCTGTGTGTGTATTTGAATTTCATTGCATTTTGCTCGTGTTTAATTCTATTCAACTCCGTTTGGATCACTCCCCCTTTACTGCTCCCTTCACTCAAGTTTTTCTCTTCATTGAAGAATTCCTTCCCAACCATATTCTTGTGAAGATTGCTCTCCCCAGTAAGTTGTTTTATATTTTCCATTTATATACAGTGCGTCCAGAAAAAAATGAAGAATTTCAAATGCTATTAACTTTTTAATACTTCAATAGAACGCCACGATATTTGCACTGACATTTAGTAGATAGTTGCGGATTTATCTTTCTGATCGATATTCATTATTGATTTAGTGATTTAATTACAAAATGGCGAAGAATGATGATCTCGTAAGAGATATTGTACGTCTCTATTTCAAAAATGCCGAATCACCAACCCAAACTGTACGTGCGTATCACACAGAAAAAGGCCTGAAACGCCACGTATTCAATGAATGCAAGGTCAGACGAATAATAGAGAAGTACAAAGATGGATATATTTCTGTCAAAAGACGTGAACGTAGCGGTCGGACACCATTGTTTGCTGCTGGTGACACCACCGTTCCGGACAAGGCAAAGGAGCAAATGCAAATCAATGTCCATGGTCTCACAAGTCTCCGAAAGGTTGCAAATGATTTGGAATGTATTTGAGGTATTTAAAATATCTAGTTTACTGTGACGAAACGTTCAACGACATCGATCAACTGAAAGCCAAAATAACGAGTTGCACTGCTTCTCTCACTCAAGGAGTTGTTGAGAGTGTTCCTCTTCGTCTTCAAGCAATTATTGACTGTCACGGCCAACATATTGAAAAATATGACTGTTTTTCATAAATCCGCGTTATTGTTGAATATACTTTTTTTGTTCGCGTTACTTTTTGACGAGTATACAATAAATTAGTAACATTTGACATTCGTCATTTTTTTCTGGACGCACTGTATTTGTGTTCTTTGCATACCGATTCTAATAACATGTCTACCTATGCTCAAGCAACTGATAACGTGATATCTGATTCTACCATTAAGACTCCAGACAACCTCTCTTCCCTCACCTTTAATGAATGGAAATTTAAAAGCCTTACTGCTACTTACATTTTACCGGCTCCTCAACCAAATTTGCCATTCCATGATAGAAACGCCTTCTTTAGAACTGCTCATAATAACTTAGTTGTCAAAATCACTGAGTTCTTAACATCTTTGAGTTCTGAATTGATAAAAACCGTCCCGATTTCAAAAAGCTTAGCATCGCCTAGAAATACCACAAAGCTACTGTAATCTCTACAAGTTATAGGGGCTCCGAGAATAGTTGCAGAAATATCTATCTTATTCTCTACTCCAAAAAAAGTGGCTGGCAAAACCATTCTCCCAACTGAGTCAGAATCTAGGCGCGTCCCTCTTATTGCAAAAGAAGAATTTCCTAAGACTTTTAGAATTCCAATGCAGAATTTCCCTTCTGAATGGTCATCCGAAGATCAGTTTTCTTTATTAGTTGTCAAGTCGGAGCTGCAAGGCTTTAAAAACTAAAATCTATTGAACATAGAACACTTTTTCAGAGCACCCTGTCTGTTCTAAATGTCGAGGTAAGTGACTGGTGTGAGCAGTATGCCCTCAATAAGTGGTCTATGAAAATAAGAAATAGTGGAGGGTTCAAAGCCGTCGATAACCACGTAGTTGTTTGTAACTATCCGGCCTTGACTGTGTGCCAGAATTGTTTCTATACTGGGCACAATAGCTGTAGCCAGAATTTGAACCAACCAGAGGTTTGCGTAAGGTATTGAATCATTACAATAACAATGCCGATACTGCCAATTTAAATACTAAGGTAGAAAATAATGAAAGTATAGCTGAAGAGGTAGATAAAAACGAAGATGAAAAAGAAGTTATTGAAGAAATCTGTGAAACACCATGATTGGGCCTCAGTTGAGGCAACAGCGCCTCAAGGAACGTTACCCAAACCTCTGGTCTGAAGGTAAGGTCCTTTGGAAAACTACAGGAAAAAGACCAATGACTTCTTCTGATGACCCTCAAATTTCAAAGAACTTTAGGGAGGACTGCTCTCAGCTTTAGGATGTACCTCTGGAAATCCTCACTGATGAGTCCAGTACTGATTAAAATAGTAACTATGGCTTTAAGTATTATTAACTATAATGTGAATGGTTTATCTAATAAAAATAAATTCATAGAAATGTTTGAAAGCTTTAAATTATCTAGGCCAAATTATATTTTTATTCAAGAATCTAAAATAAAGGATATATAGGAAATATGTCAAAATTATTTAAAGTTGAATGGCTTTGAGGCAATTATAACCTCTAAATCGACAATGAGGAAGGGAGGACTAATCACTTTTCTTCATAAAAACAGCCCTCCTCTAAAACTAGAAGTAGAAATTCCAACTGCCCAATTTCTTGTAACACCAGAAAATGAACTTTTTGTTAATTATTATCTGGGGAAAAATGAATACAAAAGTACGATAGATGAAATAGTTAAATTTATTAATATTATTAAACGGGTTTCTATTACTATCCTAGGAGACTCAAACTGCTTTGGCAGTCCTGAAGATGTCGGCAACTCCAGGAAAGCAGTAAACTTTACACAAACTAGGTTTAATTATTTAAGTCAGTCATTCATAGAGAAATATAATCTTATTGATACTGCTAAGTTTTGTGAGAATCTGTCACACACATACTTTGATAATTACGATTACTCCTCTAGAATTGACCACTGTTTTGTGTCGGGTGATCGCAACATTGAAGCATCTAAAATCTTAAATATAAATATAACTGACCATAAGCCTCTTTTGACAAAATTTGCTGTAAATAAATTCAATGGTCTAGGTATATGGAAAATGCGATCTAGTTAACTGAATGGCTTGAAAGAATCTTTGTCAAAGATCATAACTTCAACGCTAAGTAATGCTGACCTCACCAATATACAGCTACAGTAGTCCCTAATGAAAGTTAAGCTAAAGAACGAAATTTTTTTAGAAGAAAAAAATTAGGAAGGAAGAGATATCACAAACTACAATGATTAGAAAAACAATTAGATTGTTAATGAGGAATTGAAAGACAAGATCAATAACATCTTACAAGAGAAGGCAATGGACGAATTGGAATACATAAAGGATATAGAATATCAGATAAACGAAGGAAGTATTAAGGAACTTTGTTAATAAGATAATGAGTAAGAAAAAATCACGAACATTAGAATGAGTGACAATTCAATAAGCGAAAACTAGAAGACATAAAAATATTATTCACAGACTTTTTTTATGCAAAAAAGCATCAGGAAAAGATACCATCGAATTGAATTTCCCAAAAATAAATGAGGAACAAAGAAACGAATTAGAAACCGAAATCAGCCTTTCGAGATTAATTCCGCATTTGGCAATCTCAAGAACAGTCCAAGAATGGATGGTTTAAACGCTAACTTCTATCAACAATTTAAACCTATACTTATACCGTACATAAAGTTACTCATTGATTCAATTCTGGTCGATGGTAAAATTCAAAGCAGCATGCCAAATGCCATAACTAAACTTATACCAAAGGAATATAGCGCCAATGAACAGCCTAATTCTTGGCGTCCCATTTCTCTGTTGAATAATGATTTAAAAATAATTTCACATATTTTAAATGCCGGATTTTGCAACTTAATGAAGAATTACATCTATGCCACACAAACAGGATTTATATAGGGTAGCCAGAGTTGTCTTAATATATGCACGCTCCAAATGATAATCGATTCATGTTGTGCTTCAGCCACAAGTCTTGGTATACTAAACATTGACTTTAATAAGGCGTATGATTCCGTCGATTATGCTTACCTGTTTCATGCACTTGATAAAATGCATATTTCCTTACAAATAACCAAACTTATTAAAGCCCTGTATAGTAATAATCTTTCATACATTTTAATTAATGGCTTCTTAACATCTAGAATTAAAATAGAAAGGGGAGTGAGACAAGGTTGCCCCTTGTCATGTGTGTTATTTAATTTAGCAATTAAACCATTCCTGAGGGCAATAAGTAGCAATAGAGAAATTAAGGAGTATAAGCGCACTAATATTGAAATCAAATTTTTAGCGTATTGGGATATAGTGCAGCTTGTTAATTTGATTATGCAGATTTTTCTTATTTTTTCATTCAATATTCCTTACTTTTAATCTTATTTTAGAAAATGTTTATTAAATAATAAAATAGGAAGAGCAATGTAAAAAATTCTGAGAACAATATTTTAAAAAAATATCGAGCTGAAACTAGCCTCATTAAACGATTTTATGTGGCGAGCCGAACTTACTCAAAATTTAAACGAGCCTAGCCGAGCTTAGAAATTACGGCTCGTTGACAAGTCTGGTGCTAATGTTGTTAACTCACTAACTAGGCTCTAAATCGTGATGTATGGAATTTCTTTGCCCACTCGATAGTAGACACTACGCCTTCAGAATGCTATAAGTTTATTGTGCACTCTATTTACTCTATGGTAACCATGACGATGCTAGAATATATATATATATATATATATATATATATACATACATATATATATATATATATATATATATANTAAACATCTACAAAACTGAATAATGTGCTACACTTTTTTAAAAATTTTAATTGACTCAATTTATTGCCAATACGGGAAATGAGTCTGCCCCTCCTGATGTTTTTATTCTGTCTACGCTACTGATTCTAATATATATATTTCAATATATAATCCTTCAAGAAAATTAATTTCAAAAATATCTGTAAATTTGCCTAAATATTTTTTGACTTGTAGCTTAACCATTTTCAAGTTGTTTTATCACATTATTACTATCGCAAATTCTTGCCATACAATAAAACATTCCATTGAATTAATAGTACAAAAACCAACTGTAGCCTTCAAATCAGAGAGAAAGTGTAAAGATAAATACTATTACTTACACAGTATTGAAGAGGCCGACGTAAACCAATAAGAACATTGTGCATAAAAATAAATATCCGCGAATAAACTAAAAATAGGAAAAGTGTATATTGACAACGATTACTTTGAGATAATAATGTAAACCGAACAAGATTTTTGGTGGATGCACAGACCAACAACAGCTCAACTACATAAAAATACTTCAATTAGCATGCCAATAAAAGTAGCAATTCAAAATGGAAATTGTTTATCCATGCGTATCAAATAGGTGACTATAATATAATATATTTGAACCAGTTAATAACGCGATTTACGTTTTACAGCGAACCCCTTCAGCAAAAAATGCACAAAGAGAACCGGAAAAAATTGCCGAATTGGGCACTTGTCTTTTTGCTTCAATATAAATACATTCAAAGCGGGAATTGAAAGTAACCAAAAGCGCAAAGTACACTCCGAAAAACCGCTTTTAGTGAAAAGCGGCTTACTGAAAATCAAGAACCAACTTGCAAAGTTTGTATGATTTCGGTCACTCATATATATAATTTATATACTGAGTAAAACTCGATTGAAATACACAGATTCCATTCTGTTCTCATACGCTATGGAATTTTGACACGCTCGTTGGATCGAAGATATTTGCTCTTTTAGAGAGCTAACAAAATAATCCATACAAGTCACTGCAAAATATCATTGAAAAGAACATAAATTATGAAAAAAAGAATCGCGAAGCTACACATTACACCTATTACACAGTGGCAGTACAATGTAACTTATGCATAGAAACTGTTTGAATAAAGTTTTCTCTACCTTACTTACACATCGTGAGAAGCAATTAAGTATTCTTATTTTTATAGATGCCATAAATTTTATCACCTCTTTTGGTG
This sequence comes from Hofstenia miamia, assembly GCA_900660155.1. Taxonomy (NCBI): domain Eukaryota; kingdom Metazoa; phylum Xenacoelomorpha; order Acoela; family Hofsteniidae; genus Hofstenia; species Hofstenia miamia. Next base: position 1,520,514 of record CABFPE010000059.1, on the reverse strand, counting down.
ATTCAGATAACTGTGCATGTATTAATTATATTTTTTAATTTTACGTTACTGAACCTTAAGAAGTGTCTTAATTATTTTTAGTTTCACCAGTCGATATATTTTTCATTCTCTTATCTATTGTTACAAAAAAATTCAGTTATGAATTGCCCCTATTACACAAAAATGTGTTCATTCATAAGTTTTCCGGTCCATTTTAATGCATCAGACTTAATCATATATATATATATATATATATATATATATGTATATATATAATTTATAAAAGACATAAATTCACAAAGTCAATGGTACAAAATTGCATCTATGATATTGTTTCCTGTTGATTGTCTAAATTCAACTATGAAAATACATAATTTAATGTATGCTTACATACCATTCACATTATTACATTTGTTCGGCGTCCTGTTATTCTCATTGTCATTGGCATTACATTACCAAATATTTTAGGCTTGCTACTAGTAAGTTGAGCAATGGAATTCATTAACAGAAAGTTTTGGAAATTGAGAATAAAAGTGCATGAACTGAGCATTTACTCGTCTACGCTAAGCCAAATCATTTTTCAAGATGAAATGTACAATTCCTTTCAATTTCTTACAATACTTTTTCTGACTATCTAGCTCTTTGATTGTAAGGGGTTTGATGCAATTGACATACATTTATAACTGTTGTGTCCTTGACTGCTTGTAATTCTGAGTGTGCTGTTAATTCGTGTATAAATTTCGAAATATTAGGGTTAAATGTGTTGTGGAATGAAATTCAAATAAAGATATCGTCCAAAGAAATAGTGAACTATTTATTAACCCTAGAACTACCACATGGGTCAATTGCCCCAATAAAAAATTTTGCATTGCTTATAGGACAGGTGTTTTAGTACCTTCCTAAAAAATTATAAAATGATTTCCATTCAAATTTAATAGCAATCATTGTCATAGCAAGCATTATTTTTTATGAATTATCATGAACTACCACAATGGGTTATTTGAACTATTTGTAAAATTCTGAATATAAACAGGAAAAAGTGGGAATTATGACAAGCTAAATGATACATTTCACGTAAATTTTAATAGTAAATAAATAATATTCACACTTTTTAGAAATTTGACTTGAACAAGTACTACAAACTCAAGAATTTCAAGAAAAAGAGGTGATGCGAGTTTTGTTCTTTTGACAGATCTGACAGTACTTTTTTTAGATAGTTGCAACTGGCTCGGATTGTTCCTGTCATTGTTATTGATTGCTTGAGAAGTTTTTGTGACAGTTCATATGATGTAAAACAGTTGTCTGTAGTTACAGATAATCTACTGTGTGAGTATGAGGCCATCAATTGTAGGACAACATGCTGGGTACGCATAGTGTCTCCACATGTTTTATCCTTACCGATGTAGGGGATGACATCATAAGCTATGTTAAAAAATATATAAATACGCACATTCAAAAACAATTAAGATAATAAAATCATCTTTGGTGCGAAATTTTTATGTACACAGTGCAAAATTTTGAACAAATATTATATATAAAACATATTCCTATCCATCAAATTAATTATATCCAGTATTTTGACAGTCTACCCATTACATAGCATGTATATTATATCATGGGTCAATTGACCCATGTTGGTAGTTAATGTAATATAAAAATGTTGGCAGTTCTAGTGTTAAAACATGATCCCCTATTAGTGTTTCGTCGTACTTCCTTACACTGCGAAAAGTCATCGACGCCTCTATTGTAATAATCCAAGTAAGCTATTCAGAGACTCCATAAATGTTAAAATATATCAAGCGTTCTTTTTAAGCTAAACTACTTATTTTTAAAAGATGGTAAAATAATCAGCATGTAGTGCTGAATATACCCCAGTAGCACTAAATATAAGAGTAAAAATGCGTTTATTCACAGTTGATAATTATTATACTATTTTTCGACTCAACCCTATCTTATGTATGGCAACCCCTCTTGATACGTAGTATGCCCTACAGACCTGAAGCCTGGTAGGTCTCAATGATGACTTGGATGCGCATCAGAATCTAATTTGCTTACAACGAATCCCTGCTTGCTATTCTCTTTGCTAGGTGGCGCATTAAATAACACACACACATGCAGAAATTACTGATATAATAATCATCACAAACTTTCGATCTTAGGATATTTATGCATTGTTCTGAGAAGGTTAAGTGTTGTTTCATTAACCCCACCAAAAATGTTGCCTTTTCTCTCTAAATATTAGGAATCTTCTAAAACTTGTAGTTGCATCTTCATTAGTCTTAATAAAGAAGATCGCTTTACACTGTCATAACGACCTTGATTGCAAACTGAAAAAAAACAAATATATATTATTCTTATTGTTTCACAGTATCTGCCTCATACTAATAATTTTACTCTGATCAGAAATATTTTGTTACGAATCTCATTTTAAATGAGATTGGAAGAAGCATTTGAATGTGTTGATAAAAGCTGGGGAAATCAGTTTCTTAGATAGTCTATTCTATTTTTAAAACATATGTTTGATTTCATGTAAGATAAAGATTTCAAAATCATGGTTATCCAGATGTGAAAAATATATTTACTACAATGATAAAGAAAGATACTTTGTTAACAAAGTAAACAATTATTTTAACACTTAATTTTGAAAAACAGACTAATCAAGGTGAGCAATATAGAATGACGTGGGAGAATGTCTTCCCATTCGCGTTTCAATTAGTGTTATATTCTATAGTTTTTAGCAAATACTAAAGTGCATTCTAACTGTCTGTTTGCAACATTTTAAATTTCTTCATGGCTAACTCATATCCTTGATCACTGTTCGTCACTGAGATCCCCACATCAGGAAACCAATGCCTCTGCGTTGGTTTGTTTAATACTTTCCTTGACTACAGCTTTTCGTGTGATAAAATAATGATATTTGGCTTGATAGCCAAAGAGCTGCCTAAAAATGTCTTTTTTCGCATTGCAAAGCACACTGCCGCTTTAAGTAATAAGTCACAGTTCATCAAACAAATACAATATTTTTGAATACGGGTTTAAGCTACCCTTTCCAATATTATTCAAAATGATGCCTAAGTTGTATCATTTAGATAGCAGCAACAAGATGTCAAAAATCGCTATATTTGGACCCCCTATAATTATCAGTGAATTGATAAGAGGAATCATTTTGCATTTTGAAGAAAAAAGATTTCATGAAAAGCTAACAGTTTTCTTAAATGATATTAGACATGTCATAATAGAATTAAACATATTTCAATTAACCATAAATATTCGCAATGCTGCTAGGAGAAAAAAAAGTGCACAGTGATAAGAAGTGCTTGAAAAAACAAAATTGATGCCATGTGCATTGATCAACATTTATGAGTTTTGGATAATCAAGTGGAAAGGATAATGCATATTGGTTCGCTATAAAATTTATGAATCTACCAAACTTGTTTGCAAAATTACTCTTAGATATCAATACTATTTTTTGGAAAAGACCCCTAGCTTCTTAAGATTTAGGATGTGAGAACTACGACAATTTGCACTCACAATTTAACCAAAATTTGCGTGTCTTTTCTTAAAAGATAATTAAGTTTAGGAATTTCTAATGAGAATTTTATAATTGTTTGCGTATTGTGGATTGTCTTAATGTATTCGAACATTTTTCCAATAATGTTGATTAGAAGAACCACAACATAAATGAAGTTCGACTTAAATATGTTTCTTCTAGAAACATTGGTTCAAATTGGTCACAATGGTGCTTTGGGTAATAAATGTAATTGTATACCGAACAAATATGTGAAATATAAACAAATATTTACGAACAACTTATTGATCGCAGGATGTAATTTAGAAAATGTTGATTTTGTGGAAAAAAACGGAGATATCTAAAAAATAGTCAAACTTAATACCACTTTTAATGATTCGTTTTCTTAATACATGTTTAGGAAAAGTAACAAAATGAGGACCAAATTTTCTTTCAACTTAGAGATATAGTATTTCTCAAGGTGTTGCTGAAGAAAATCTTCGCATTATATTATTGGTTATGTGTTTTCACGAGAGTGAATCAAATTTTATCTTGATATTTTATTGGTTGATTTTTATAAATTTACTACAATGCCCGATTGTTCTGTTTTTCGGAGGGCAAAATGAGCAGTCTGAAATTTAGCAAGCGATGCTCAATTATCTCACTACAGTGGTGCACTACATGAAAACACACTGCAGCCCATTCTTGAAAATATCTGCAGCGCTTTTGTGAAAACATGTTACCAAAAGCCAGGAATGGTACGCTACAGCAAAGATATTCAGTCAGAGCGCCCAAGTGAGAATTCACTGCATATCAATTCAATAATCCTTGACTACAAATGCCCAATTACATCTTTTTCAAATACAATTGCAATTGTGCAACCCAGAATGTACAGCTCAAGCACAATGTACAAATACTATTAAACTAGTAAGAACTAAATAAATGTAAAACCTTGTAACATTTAAACTTGTACAGTAATACTAGAACGAAAGTGGACACTGTAACACTTAGAACTAGAAGAGAGGCTAGAACAATTGCGTTGGAAAAAATTGAAGAATTTTCGACCATGACATTTCCATTTGCGAATGGTTGATTCCTAAAAATGCACATAAATGTTATTAATAATAAAATTAGTAAAGGATCTTGTTAATAATAAAGAAGATATTGCATCATATAAAAGGATACATTGATTATAAACTCTTGTTCAGATGAATTTTCCAAAATGCAACTAAATTCAAATCGACAATTACTCGGTTTAGTGCTTATCAACTTATCATTTTTGCTCGATATGGAGTTGGGATTAATTATTGCTTCAATGGGCTTCAGACTGCTTTAGTGAAGGAAATACCCTATATATTTGACAAAATAGGCATAACGATTGTCTTTAGTTCAAATTTTCGTCGCAACATGTGAGCGCATACACCAGGAATATATCAATATCCCAATATTTTCAAATTTCTTAGTAAACTTGGAAAAATTATTCGAACAATGCGAACAAAAGTTTCAAAGTAAAAGCTACTCTATGCGGAGTTAAATTATAGTGCATTAATACATTTATATTTGCAAAAATTCTATAACCAGCTTGCATCATTGACTTATTCGAGGGAAATATTTCGTAAGGTTAATAGATTAGTTTTACATAAAAGTGAAATATTCATAACAAAATTTATGGAGAGAAAACTTTTGAAGTATGTAATGTAGGAATTGCATAATCATGAAAGGGGTGAAGAAGAACTTTTTATAAAAGGTATTACCAACAAGTATTTAAAACCCTTTAAGTCAAATTGCCGCCAATAATCGTTAATAAGCAGACCTTTAGTAAAGTATCATAAAGATGTAGGTTAAGACCAATTTCGCAATTTTCATTAATATATCCAATTACCATGCGAAAAATTTTTCACGTTACTGGCGACGTAAATTACATCAAACATTTTTGTTCACTTAAAAATTTAATAAATGCAACTATTATTATGTTCGAATCAAAATTAGTCAGCCTTGGATAGAAATCATTTATATGTGATTTGTAAACTTGACAGATAAGAACGCTGCTAAAGAGAAACACCTTTCATTATTAGCAGGTAGTAACACCAATCTAGGAAATTTTCACAGCCTGAGGAACTGGTTTATCTAATTGAAAAACTCCACGATCTAACAAGTTGTGAGCATACAAGGAATAATTAATATTAGAATTAGAATTCCTTCTATATTGTATTTTACAAATCACTATTTTCAATTTTCACAATATAAAAATGCTCACGTTTGCGAAAATTCGATTCCATCTACTACGAGTAGCTTTGAAGGAATTACAACAAGAGATAAACATATAGTAACTGGCCAAAAAATTTGCACAAAGTGACGCGGGCCATATTTTTTTCGTAGCCGTTTCTTCCTGACAATTACAGCATCATTAACAGATTGTGACTAAATAAATCACATTGTAAAAAATATGTAATTAAAATGGAAAGCTTTTTAATTATTCAAAGTTCAGATATTACTGCTAAAGATGTAATATAATACATTGGGTAATTAACTTTTACATAATAGTTTGGAAACAACATGATTATGGTTCATTTAAGCCGAAGAATTAACATTTAGACAATAATCTTTTTCACATTACAGTAGAAAATCGATTATCCGAAAGAGGAAAGTTACAGGGATCGAATGGTATATTTGTTTTCAATTTATGTGCCCGTTGTGACTTTATTGTGTTTGAACTATGTAAGTGGACAGTGGTACTAAAAACAAAAAGCTGTGTATTTCCTTAGGAGTTAACGCCGTTCCGTGATATCGATGGTCCAAAAGCCAGGCAGCAGCTAAAAAAAGAAGGCGACATGGCATCATCCATCCATTTCACAAGATTTTCGTTGAATGATCTATGGCATTTTGCAGAATATTTTTCCACACGTTTTCAGCATTTCCAGCTGTGGTGGACTCCCTTTCAAACATGCCGAGATCTTCTGAAATATGGGTCAAAGCCTCAAGTAAATCAATTGCCCCTGGTTTAAAGTAGAGTACACACTTACTTTGCGCGCAACTTTTTGGGTAATTATAAATTTCCCAACAAAAATATTGGCGTAGAAACAACTTTTTGGTTGAATTATATTTGTCATTTTTAAAAAAAATAAATCTACCAGTAAAATGCACTACAACCTATACAGTCTGAAGAAAGAAGACTTCGATTTAAAAGGATCTTGCGAAATTTTAATCATTTATGTAAATAATAATGCGCGGGTAACTTCTTTCTCTGTGAGAAACGTCAAAATCGTAATATATGAATTTAAAGTTCACAACAAAGTTGGAATCGCGTACACACTTCCAAATTTTGTTGTGCGCCTCATTAAATTAAGAAAGGTTGCGCGCAAAATTGTAAGTTTGTACGCTACTTAAGCAGCATGTCATTCAGTACCAGTACAATTTGTAGTTGAGAGACAAGAAGCACAATCTCCATTCTCAAAATAAGAAAGCATATCTTACAGTGAATTCCACCTGGTTTCTATAGAGTAGGCTTTCCGTTTATTGTATTGCAATAATATTGTTGCCAAAAAATTTAAACAATAAATTATAAATTTAAACAATAAATTATTGCAATATTGAAATTTTTGACAATATATAATTGCAATTATTGCACAATATTTCAATTATTGTACAATATTTCAACCCTTTGCATAACTAATATCTAAATTATTGTAGTAACAGTAACATTGACAGCCGGTGGTTTTCTAGTGTAAAATAGTCGGGACCACAGAATTTCTACTATTTAGCGAGTAGTACTAATTAGCCAGATACTAATTAGGTAAGTCCACTGTATAGCTATAGCTCATTTTGCATCGCAAATTGCGGTACTGGATACTATAGCCATAGCCATATTGATGGATGTTTTGATCCGCCAACCATCCTGGTATGCAGGCTGGCCATCGTGTCTAGCAAAAATGAACGCCATCTGCATTCAGCAACTCTTTCAGCAATCCTGCTGATTTGTTTACTCAGTTCATTAATTGCCCATGGTTTTGAAGGATTAGTGATTAAGGCTTTGATTTGTAAATTGTTTTGATTTGATGAGGCAAGCTGTTTTTCCTTTTGAGTAAAGCTAAAAACTGGGTGGGAACCCAGTAAACATAGAACTGTTGTAACGACGTCGTTTTTGTGGTGTACTGACGTTTAATAGGCGTCGAATTGTTTGAGTGGCGTTTATAGTGCGGATTAGTGGCAGTGTATAATTCCGTCTAGCAAACAATATTTAAAAATAGGAATAATTTTAGTATTATGACAATTTGAAAATAAATTTTTTAACCAATGCATTTTTATTGATAGTTTGTCGTTTAATTGTGAAAAGACGTTGTTTTTTAATGTAGTTTTAGTGCCGTTATTATGTCGTTCAGCGACGTCGTTACGACAGGTCTATGTTTATTGGGAATAGGCGTACGACACGTACATAGTGCATGTAATGATCAATAATTGTCAATAATTTTTCTTCAACAATAAATAATTGCAATACTTTTTTGCTGAACAATACAATTATTGCAACAATATTATTGACAATTATTGTATTGTCAATACAATAAACAGAAAGCCTGCTATAGAGTGTACTCAATTATCAGAACTGTGCATACAATAATCCGACTTGTGCATTCAGTTACTCGAAGTGTGCATTCAATTATTTGACTTTCAATTTTGAATTGTATTTCAAAAATTTTTGGTAAAATACCTATTTTCAATTTTTTTGTTTCCAATGAATAAAAAGTTCATTTTTTCAAGTTTGATTTAAATTAAGTCACTCTTGCTTGTACAGTCCTGTGTTCATTAAATGTTACTGCTGAGATCAACATTTATGCAGATGTGTATAAATTTATACAGACGAACGCGGCTAGATAAAATGTTTTGCAGATGGGGGCAAGCGGCCGATTTTTACCTTGTGGACACTGGCGGGCTCAAGCGCCAAAAAACATATGCTTACAAGCTCCTACTTTCAGGGGCACCCACATTTATTCAAAAAATTCATTATAGTAAAACATGAACTACAGCTCGTTTTGTAAATATGTCAACAAACAAGAGCGAAGAGGCAAAAACTGATTCATGGACAAAACCTGATTTTTTCTCTGGTCAATATTACTTCATCAATTTAGTAAAATTAAATATCTACTAGGTTGTGCTTAGATAAAGTGAGTTAATAATACCAGCTACTAAGTTTTTTACGTTTCTAAATTTGAATGAATAGGTGCCAAACCGCCCTTGAATCTGATCTTATATTTCAATGTTACCAACGCCTTACGCGCCATTTGCGATCGTGTTTTAATAAATCAATTATTCCATGTTAAAAACAAATCTACAATAATGGGTGTGTACATGCACACAGGTGTGTACACTTGAGATACCAGCCTACTTGAAATGTTTTAGAAAAATTAAACTAAAATGTGTAATTCAATTAACCACAATAAAAATCCAGGTCGAATAATTGTATGCACACTTCGGATATTTGAATGCACATTTCGGATATTAAAACGGGAAAACTGTAGTACCCACCTAAAATAATGCTACTCAACGTGAAAGTCACAAACGTCTTTCTACAAGGTGGAAACTCTCATGCTGGCCAATAGTATAGCATAATCGTATATATTTGCTAAAACCTAGTTTGACATAATGTATGATTATACTAGGTATATTTTAATAAAAAATAAAAAATTTTAAGGGCAATATTGTTATTCTATCATTATTTAGTTGGACCACCTTTTGTCTTTAGAACTGCCTCAATGCGATTTTGCGTAGACTCCACAAATGTACAACAGTCGTATTGTTCAAGCCAGATCTAGTAGCATTTCAACGAGCTCCATTATGCTGCAAAAACATTACACTTTCGAATTGTTTGCAGTTTATTTTGGAAAACATAGGGGTAATTGGAAGCTGTCACAGTGCAGCTATTAGGCAAAAACCACAAAGTTTCTCTACTAGCTGCTGAAAATGTCCCCCAAATCATCACAGAAGTCGAATGTTTGACACGACGAATGGTGTATCGATTCTCGTAACGTTTTCCGGAAGGCCTGCAAACTTTGGAAAAAATGAATAAAACTGCTTGATAATAGTTTCATCGCTAAACTCATAGAATGTCATTTTTGGAAAATTCCATTCGATCAGCAAGATGATTTTTTGAAAATCACGGTGCAGTAGTAGGTTTATATAATTTAAGCATGAAATCAACTTGCGATCAACGTCTAACAGTTCGAGTACTAACAGGAGTTGGTAGCTGAGTAACAATGATGATGCAGAATGTTTAGCAACAACACAACGCCGCGTCATCTAGTCTCTTTTGTTGCTCGTGGACGACAACTTCGATTTTTTTCTGCTTCTGGATAAGCAACCGCGGACCGCTGATTGAGACACACTAAGAGTTTTACTTATTACCAATTGTTAGCCAATTATCACGCAGTGCCAGTAATTGAGCCAAAACATGAGATTAAATTTCTTTATTTTTACTCAACGAACTACAATGTTATTCACGACAATAAACCTACGATCACTTACCCTATCATTCCAACATGTTATAACAGTAATGCCTAAAATGACTAATAACTACTATAAATTTGATTTGACAAAACATTAAGTCTTGCATCTTGACACACACACACACACACACACACA
>CABFPE010000059.1:1497809-1508684 GCA_900660155.1 Hofstenia miamia | reverse complement strand
GTAAAAGTATATAAATGTGGGAAAGTAAAACTAAAAAAGTAAAAAAATGCAAACTAAATTTGGCCACATACATAACACAAAAACTAGTAAAATTACATCCATGACGTCAGTAAAACACCCCCCGGCAATATCCACGACGCTCAGGTCAAAGGCCACCCCTCTTGACCAATCACGAAAAAGTGAGACGGGCTATGAGCCACCTCTCAACCAATCAGAAAAAAGTGAGATGAAATGGACTCGTCTTCTACTACTAAGGACAATCAATGCATTAAATTATTAAGTGATCAATAACACACTATCACTGAGGTAACCATCCATGCACTGAGTCAACAACTGGTTTTCATCATGAAGTTCAAGTAGAAGCTTGAGCCATTGCCAAAGAAGAGATCTTCTAATGCACATAGATCTGTGTTGGGTATTGACCCTGTATTTCATCTACCACTCTCAATCTAAATAAACTGTTGTTAGTCTGAGCATTAAGGAATTCTAATGCAAATATTAATTCAGTAATAGGTGAAGGAACAAAATAGGTTGAGACAGTTTGGAATCTTTCACACTGCATACATCATAGATACACAGAGAAATGGTTAAGCAACTCTTAATTTATAGTGAAATCAGTGTTGGCAAGATTCTACACTAAGCCTGCTGATGGCCCTTCTCAGCCACATTTGCACAAATTCCCACAGTAGCTGAAATATAGCATACCTGAAAATGAAACATCCTGCTTCTGTTGCTGACAATTTCAGGGTAGGTGGAGAATGATACATAAAACAGCAACTGTTGAGAATAGCTTTAGAGACTGTAAGCATGCTAGCAGATCCACAGGTGCCTTCAGCAAGCATCAGAGATCAGAGTTGCACAAGATTTCTTCTGTGGATTATGAAGACATCAAAAAGCATAAAGATGCATCAGTTCTGATTGTGCTTAGTGAAACCCATGCAAAAACTTGTTCAGCAAAATAGACATTGTCTGTCTGGAGTTATGAACATCCTAACATTATAACAGCTCTTCAGCAAATTGCACAAAGAGGCCATTGTGAAGCTGGTATATAAGAAGGCAATGTTCATGAGATGGAAAATGTATTGCTGAGCATGATCATATTGAAAAAAGTCAAATTGAAGATGGCTTAAAAAATGTGAAATACCTGCATCACACTATTCAAAATTTCCATTATGGTTTGGGGTAGTTTTGTTTGTTTATTAATGCCATAATTTTTTAATATCATAAATTATTAATGTCATAAATTTAATTAATTAAATATATTTAAGTTGGTTTAGGGTTTAGGTCTATAAAATATTACAGAAATAAGGCTTTGATTTAGGGTTTAGGTTTAGGAAAATTTATTTGATAGTTGGGTTTGAGGTTTATGTTTATAAAATAATAAAGAATAAGCCTTTAGGTTATGGTATAGGTCTATAAATGATAAACAAAAATAGTGTTTTGGGATAGGGTTTAGGATTAGGAAACATCCAGTTGAGACTTGGGTTTAGTGTTTACAACATAAAAAAATATGACATTAAAAAGCAATGACATTAAAGAATATGCTTTTAAAAAATATAAAACTATACAACTTTAAAAAATATGACATTGAGAAAAACTACTTAAAAAGCCACTGCATGGTTTCAATATTCAGGAAACAGATTGCCAATGAAATCATTTAATGTAGACATTTTAGCAAAAATTTTTGGAGAGACAAATGATGCATCAGAAATCAAACAGGTATCATTTGAGGGTGTCAGGATCTTTCAGCCAATGGCATCATCCACCAATTACTATTCACTGTCAAATTGCCAAATTATAATTATAAGTTTTTGAAATGGATTTTATTAAAGCAAAAAAGGGTTATCTTCTTACAGAGAAATGTTTTTTATATAGAAAAAGCAGTGAAAGCAAATGTAAATATCAATTAAGTGATATATTTTTATGCTTGTTTTCAATTTTTTGTGAATGTATTTACTTAGAAAGATCTTATTGGCATTGCACAAAATCTACATTCTGATTTTTGATGTAAGAATAACACAGCTGTGCATTTTTACAGACCATGTGAGTTCAAATCTCACTGAATCATAAAAGCAATAATTTATTTTGCTTTATACTTACAATATGTAAACAATTTTCTATTATGTATCTATATTTTAGTTGGTTCAATGTTTACATCTTAAATGTTTAATTTGTAAATGATTTTATTCAATAAAAAGTTCCTTTTGAAAAAAAATATAACATACAAAATATTAGAAGTATATAATAAAGAACTGTCAAAGCAAACAAATCACATTAAAAGCAAGAACAAAATGTCTCTCTCAAAAACTGAATAGCTAGTAATTCTATATGGTAATATTAATAAGTGGGACTTGGAAAATTGAAAATTAAATGTCAATATCAAGTACATTGTTGATTAGAAAAAAAATTGAGTTAGCAACCAATCACAAAATGTAAAATAAATGAAAAGAATAAAAATTCACAAGAAAGCAGCACCATTTATAATTTAATACATTAAATTCATGAATTAAAGAATTACACTATTAAAAAATTTGTAATGAACTATTTTAAAGAACAAAAGTTGTGTGACAATAATAATCTATATTTGCTGCACTATCAATAAATTAACTGAAATTTAGCATATTTCCTTCAAAAACAACAATATTTTATTTTTTGCATTATTAGTTTAAGGTCCTAAGATTAAAATCATGTGTTCAATTACTAACTGATTTTCTATATAATGTAGAGTCACTTGGGGATTTTTTGGGATTATTATTTTGATTTTCTATTTTTGTAATAACGTCAATAAGAGGTAAACTTTTATTTCAGTTTTAGTTTGTGATAAAAGTTTAATGTCCCCTCTATTAGGTGATACATGTTGTTATTGCTCAAATTAAATTTCAAGGGAAACATGACTATCATGTGATCTTAGGTTGTAAGCAAAGACAGGTAATAATTTGCACTGTTAAAATTGAGCAACAATGTAGAAAATGGTTAATAGATTTTGTCTAGCTTCAACTTCAGTTTACCTTTTATTTTAGTAACTTTTTTTTCAATATGATAATAATTGTGTAAGTTCTGGGGACAATTTGGAAGTACTTTCTTCAAGTACTAACGTGACAAATAGTGATTCAGACAGTAAGCAAGCCCAAATTGTGGACCACATTAGGTTATGTATACAGCTATGTATAGAAATAATAAACCTTTCATTCAATTTCAATAAGTACATGCACCAATAATTAATTACACAGTGATGATATTATGCTGTTGGTTACCATGAATTCATAGCAACTACATGCTATTATTTAGTGAGCTGAGAAATAATAATGCAAATGAGATGTTTATTTTTCATAATGAGATAGATAATAAAATATGAGACAATTAGGGTAGCACCAAGTATACAAGTTAAGCACTTCACTTTTTGTATAGCACTTTGGCTGGAAGCCATATGAATTGGTCATCCTGGAGTTTACCTAAAAAAGTATCAGTTACTTGGATGAATTACCAATGTTTATTCTAATTTAATGGAACTAGGGCTGTTATGATAAGGTCACTCCTGCACCCTTCTGCTGTGACAATGAGTTCTGTAGTGTAATTAAAGTTCCCAGCCTGTGATTCTACAGTAATAAATGAAACTTCAAAGAAGCTTCAAAGTTAAAGCTCAATTCTTGTATCAATGTGTATTAAATTAATTATCCAACAAATGTTTCCTTTTTTTATTAAAAATAGCAAATATATATTTTATAAATTACTATTAAAATATGAAAACTATAATTTTAAATAATATAATTTGTATTTGTTTTGATGCCTTTGGCTGATAGTGACCATAACCTCATTTGAGTTGAGATATATTTCTAAAGGCTAAATTTTATTAATTTCTTGGTTTAAGATGCTGAGTCACTACTGAGGCATAATGACATTTCTTAATGTTTGGAACTTTCATTATTTCATTCAATGGGGGACTTTAGCCCAAAATTAAAAACTGCTAGAATGCTACTATATTGCTGAATAATCAATAGAAAAGTCACTATAGTAGATGAGCAGGGTGTAAAAATTAAATATTTTCAAAATATTCAGCATTTAACTTAACATTTTGTTATGTCAGATGACCTAATTGAAAATTTCCCATGTGTATTTAAGCAATATGGTATGGTTAAAATCCACCAAATTTGGATGACCTTAAAAACTCACTAAATGTGAACATATGATAAAAAAATTTTATAAAAAACCATGTATGTTGCACACAATCTCGTCAGAAATTTCATTTAGGTTCTCTGACATCACAGCAAAAATTAGAGTTTAATACTGAACATCTCAAAGATAAATAATATTGAAATCCTGGTCACCTACTATATGAAAGTCTCCATTACAGTTTCAATTTTACTATTACAAATTATTTCCAAGTAATTTCACAAAGTGAAAACAGTGCTATTTATATTTTAGTTTGAATTTCTGCTAATTTTGTAAAGAAGTAAAATTGAAGCAGAAACTGATTTTGTACCTGTCACATATTTGCCTATATTTTCATGGTATGCTTTTGTTTACAGATGCCAGTTAATTTATTATATATACCTGACTTTTGTTCATTTTACTTCTTTAATTTATTTTCAGTAAGTTAGTTTTACATTTATAAATTATGTTTTTCTAATTTTCAACTACATAGTTAACATTGTCAGAGGCACAATATCAAATTTTATACTGAATTACAAGATTGCTATGGATATTTTAATAAAAAACCAATAGCTAATAACAGCCAAAATTGCTAGGTTACTGATATCATAGTTTTAATTTTATTAATGTGTATTCTTTTGAATACATTGATGTTAAAATTACCAAATATTGAATAAATGCAACATTTTATAATATTTTGTTACCTTACTTTACTGCCATTTATTATATTATACTCAATTTAAAAATGCCTGCAAACACTTTTATACTTACAAACAGTTGAAAGGAAGTTGACTAATGAAATTTACAAATTATAGAAATACAATAATCAATTATAGAAAATAGAAAAGCAAGTTGAATCTTTATAAACAGAAGAGAAAAGCAGCACATTTGCTGCATTTGAAATGGATTTATTAGGAGCAAGCAGGGTTATGGCATTGATTTTACTTTCCAGTGATATGTTGTGGCCAGTGGTACATTTATGATAACAAAGTTCATCAATAGGAAGAGGCTGGATTTCTTTACATTTCATTGTTTAAAAGTAGGTGCTGAAATTTTACATCATNTGCATTTGAAATGGATTTATTAGGAGCAAGCAGGATTATGGCATTGATTTTACTTTCCAGTGATATGTTGTGGCCAGTGGTACATTTATGATAACAAAGTTCATCAATAGGAAGAGGCTGGATTTCTTTACATTTCATTGTTTAAAAGTAGGTGCTGAAATTTTACATCATTGTGGTTTTTGAATAAATGTAACCTTTGTAGGTGTTACACATAAGTTAGGCATAAAATAATATCCCAAGATTTCTAGATCTTTGGTTTGTCTAATATAATTTTTTGCATAATGCACCATCAATGTACTCATTTGAGTACACATATATTTTTACTTATTACACTGCCACATCTAAGGAATTCAACATAAAAATTTTATTTGTGCTTAATACAATGTTTATCACATTATATTTACATAGGTATTTACATATACTTGTAATATTCATGCTAGAAATTAATAATATGTTGTGTTTGCCTTGAACATCTTGACATGACTTTTGTGCAATAGAAATTTCATATAGAAACATGTTGTAGCAAAGAAAACACTAAAAGAGTATAACATACATTTATGAAATTTAGTAGTAAAATTTCTTGTGCACCAATACAATGATTTCTATTTATGTGATTAGCTATTTATCTTGGGTACTAAAAGGAGTACACTGCTGGCAATGAGGTTAAGGGGCACCTTGATAGCAAGATGAGTTGACTGCTATATCCTTTAACTTAGGTTAGGTATACAGCTAGGGCATATGTACTGCTTGTCATTCATTGTTAAAATTGTTATTAATGCTTTCACCTAAATTGCACAAGGTGAGGAACACACTGAGCATAGGATAGTTTACTTAGCAATTAGGTTTACCACTTTGCCCCAAGAGTTAGGGCTTCTTTACTATTAATCTAATTAGGGCTCTAGTCTTATGCAACTCTTCTAAAAGGTTATCTTCATCAGGTTGCATGTGGCTACTCTTCCCTAACATGATCTGTTTACTTTTAACTTTTATTAAGAAAGGGTTTAATAGCAATAGCAGGAGGAGTTATATAATTATTTGTAGCATCAGTCAATCCATGCATCAGCTCAAAACTCTCAACAAGGTAAAATAATAGGAATGCATGCTGATTTCACACCAATGCCACACTATGAAACAGCATACTGGGGTTCTGCAAAAAGTGATAGTCCAATTGCATTATAAGTTGCACAGTGGAACATCTGTTATGAGAGGCTAAGTAAATGGAATTCAGTTGTGATTTAAAGTTTTAGAGCTGTCTGCTATGTATGTGAATTGCCCATGCTCATAGAGTAAACTTTGTCATTGTAGACTGTCTAAAGAATATCAGACCATTGGCTGAGTACTTTTCACTTTTAAAGTAACTTTATGTATTTAGATCAGGATCAACTTTGCACTATTATTTAATGAACTGCAGGTGTAAAATGCTGATGAAAAGGTTATTGAATTAATTATTAATTTGTGATACTAGATGGACTTGTCAGTACAAATTGTGTCATTACATTCATGTGACTTTTGGAGTAATAATAATTAAATCACTTCAGTGAAGACAGCAAGTCTTCAGATAGACAGTTACAAGCAAAATCATTGCTTTTCCATGCTTCAGAAAAATTTGAGTCCATGCTTATTTCATTTGAACACATAGTGCAGTGCCTAATGGCAGTTACTAAACTTCTACAGTTATCTAGATTGGATCTTATGCCAGCAAAGAATTTAATAACTGATGTGCTCAATAATTTTGTAAAGCCACATGAAAGTGCTGAAGATGAAACATCTATGTGGCAGATTATTGTAGAGTCGCTCAGGGATTTTGTTGATTTTATTCTTTTAAATCTTTATTTTGTATTATTACATCACTATGACGTTAGTAGCTATTTTCAATCTTAGGTTACTATTGCTAGTTTTATGTCCCCTTGATGGTGCTTATTGTTGCTCAAATTTAATTTTGCGAGGGAAAAGAATTTGATCATGTTAAACTACGTTGACATCTGATTATTGTAAACAAAGGCAGGTAATAGTTAAACATTTTGTATAAAACCTGAGAACAATGTAGCAATAGTTAAATAGATTTTGTCTACTCTCAACTGCCATATTTACCATTGTATTTTCTATTTATTTATTATATT
Organism: Hofstenia miamia; assembly: GCA_900660155.1. Lineage (NCBI taxonomy): Eukaryota > Metazoa > Xenacoelomorpha > Acoela > Hofsteniidae > Hofstenia > Hofstenia miamia. Next base: position 1,501,351 of record CABFPE010000059.1, on the reverse strand, counting down.
AATGAAACTTTTTGCTTAAGATCAGCAACAATTCGGGAGTGCTTTCACCAGTATGGGGCAACACATTGCTTCTGGGGTCTATTGATTACCCAGTCCGAATTGTGGACTCATTAAGTTATGAATATGGTTATGTATAAGGAAATAATAAATCTCTCATTCGTAGTTCAACACGTACATGCACTTATAAAACCTAACACTGTGATGATACCATGCCATTGGCTAGCACGAATATCTGGCAATTACAGATTATTTAATAGTGAGCTGAGAGATAACAATGAAAATGAGAGTTTGTATTTTCTGAATTGAGATAGAAATTAAGCAAGTGAGACAAATAGGGTAGCACCAGTCAATAGGTTAAGCACTTTACTTTTGGATGCTCCGCTTCAGCTGGAAGCCATAGGAATTGGTCATCTTGGATTGTACCTAAAGTAGTTTTGTTACTTGGATGAATTACCAATGTTACATCTATAAGTTATGTTATAAGTTATAAGTTCTATGTTAACCTGTTTCTTGGAATTGTGGCTGTACTGAAAACGCTAATTAAACCTTCTGCAGAGTGAATTAAGTTTCTAGTTAAGTTTCCCTACCAGCCCATGATTCTACATTATTATCAAGGAAGTTTCATCTGTAATTGAGGAAAACAATATTGAATGGGAAAAGATAAATTAGAGAAGGAAACTTCTGAGAAAATACAAGGAAGTAACAGCCCTTATGCTGCTCCCACCGTGTTCATTTGCCAAGGAGAAAAATATCAGTTGTGCATCAATTTTCGTAAGCTGAATGATATAACAATTAAGGACGCGTACCCCCTACCAAGGATCGAAGATCTCCTTTACAATGCCAGTAAATACAAATTTTTTTCATGCCTAGACCTATGCAGGCAGGTACCTATGTGCCCTTCCGATATCTCAAAGACTGCCTTCATTACCCCTTATGGGTTATACAAGTGGAAGTATATGGCCTTTGGCCTATGCAATGCGCCAGCTACATTCCAGTGGTATGTCACTAAAGTCCTTAAAGATGGTGTGAACCTTCTTGAGCCCGGCATCTCAGCTTATATAGACGACATCTTGGTTGCAAGTAACACTTTCAAAGAACATTTAGATAAGCTCGGTCGAACCTTAGATCTACTGCAGAAAGCAGGATTAAAAGTTAACGGAACAAAGTGCACATTAGCTCAGACAAAAGTAATTTTTCTTGGCCAAGTATTTGAACCCGGAAAAATCTCGATAAAAAAAAAGATTTCTTAGATAAGATTGAAATGCCACAGAGCTGCTGGGACGTTCAGTGATTAATGGGTTTCCTTAATTATTATGGGATGTTCATCCCGGACCTCACCGATAAAACAAGAATGATTTCGAATTTATTAAAAAAGTCTGTCAATTTCAAATGGACATGGCAGGAACAAGAGGCTCTCGATGGCATAAAAACAGAACTCAAAAAGATACCGTCTTTAAACACTCCTGATTATTCAAAGATTTTATAATTGATTGCGATGCCAGTGCTGTTGCTATTAGCGGGATCCTGAGCCAGGACGTCAGTGGAGTTGAAAGTCCTGTTCAGTACTTCAGTAGAAAACTCAGAGCTTCAGAGAAGAACTACGGCGCAACTTAGTGCAAGATGTTGGCATTGGTCAAATCTCTGAAGAAATTCCGCTATTTTATACTTGGCCGTAAGTTCACTGTGAGAACTGACAATAGCGCTCTTGCTTGGTTAAAGAAATTTAGTGGCAACAAGTCGAACATCATTGCCTGATGGATTGAGTATTTAAATGATTTTTCATTCACTATTAAGCATCACCCAGGCCAACTCCACCTCAATGCCAATTATTGGATGGCACTGCCGAGCTATGAATGGGATCTAAAAAAACCAAACAGGGAGAAAGTTCCTTTCTCATTTATCCCTCATACTGAGTATCAGTTGATACCTGAAATCAATGCGGACAGAAACGGAAAACCTATTCTTACCATCCTCATGAGAGAGGAAATTTCAGAAGAGGAAATAGTTCATTACCAACACTGTGATTGGATATTGGACCAGATAATGAAAAGGATGAGGGATCCGTACTTCCCCACATCCCCAGAGGTGAATCGCTATTTCCATCGCTACAACTGGCATGTGACCAAGAATGGTCTATTATACGCAAAGAGTAAAAACAACAATTGGCTTGCTATCCCTGAGTATTTCAAAAGGGATCTGGTGCGTAGAGTTCATGAGCGAGGTCACCTCAGCATCCTCCAGACCGAGAAAACTTTCAATTCAAGATATGTAACCACAGGTATACGAACTACTGTGACAGACGTAATTGATAAATGCGAAAAATGTCTACTCAATAACATCCACCATTTTCCTCAACAAAGAGCTGAAATGGAATCGCGGTCTGCAGAAAGTCCTAATGAGTTAGTACATGTTGATTTAGAACAATTATCAAAAGACGACAAGGGCTTCCAGTATCTACTCGTGATGGTAGACCACTTCACCAAGTTTGCCCGCATAGTTCCTTTAAATAGTACAACTGCAGAAAAGGTGGCTGATAAAATCCTTAAAGAATGGATCTTAAAATATGGACCAATGCGCAAATTAGTTTCAGATAGAGGTCCTCAATTTGAAAGTAATCTTTTACGTGCTTTGATGAATGAATTGGAAGTCGTTCACAAACTGACAACAGCTTACCATCATCAAGCAAATGGATTGGTAGAATGGTTAAATCGAACCCTCATCAAATTGATTTGGGTAGTGTTATCCCGAGCTGCCAGGAAACAATGGAGACGAATTGTAGAGTGTGTCGAGTATTTTTATAACACGTCAGTTCATACAACAACTGGTGTCAGCCCCTTCAAAGCCATGTTTGGTAGAGAGGCCGCTACTTCCTTGGCAATGATGTTTCCGAAATACGCTGACAACAATGTGGAGAGCTATGTGAATCAACTAGTTAATGATATGCAACAAATTCACTTGACAACTTGTCATAACACCAATCAGTCTAGTATTAGGCAAAAGAAAACCTTTAATAAGAAGTTATACGGCAAGCCGCATAAGCATGGCGATAAAGTTTTTGCATATCTACCCTGAATTACCACAGATAGTAATCAAGTATGAAAACTTGCAAATGATTGGCAAGGCCCTTTTACGATAGAAAAAGTGCTTGATCATAACACATATACCTTAAACAACGGTAAAATGGTACACTTTCAGAGGCTCAAACAAGCTATAAAAGATATAGAGCATGTGATAATAGATGACAATAACAAATTTACATTAGTAGATAACAGTGTCGATGTGTATGAAAAATATGATAATTTAACTAGTTTTTCAGAGGATGAATTTTCCAACACTGAATACAATTGTGAGAATATTAATTCTGATACCTTAGAACCATGTACACTCCCCCAAAGAAGGGCGAGAACTACTTACACTTATGATCCCAACATTTGGGATTTAAATCTTATAACTCCATTTAGGAATGAAACCAGTAAATCAAACACGAGAGTCGCCAGCTCCACCTGTCCACCGCCGAGTGAGAAGGAGGATGGAAGGTAGCC
>CABFPE010000059.1:1437367-1452654 GCA_900660155.1 Hofstenia miamia | reverse complement strand
GAGTTATATCTGATTGTTTTAGTAAGTCTGGAAATTCACAATCAATAATACATTGATTAAATGCGACTAATAATTGTTCTCCAAAAATAGGAAAAAAACGTTTAATAATAAAAGATGGGAGATTATAAGAAGCGGTTGATTTGTTGGTATCAAGATTTTTACAATGTTTCTAATTCATTGCTTGTAGCAAGTCTAAAGGAAAATTGTTTTGACTGTTTGAGATTATCAGAATTTTGTTTTTTCTTATAAGATGGGAAACAGAAATGTCCAAGTTATTTGAATGTTGAATTTAAATGATTTAGTATTTGGGTTTTGTCTGTAACAGTAGTATTATTGATGTTTAATTCATTTATTTCGGATGAAAGACCTTTAGATTTTCCAATAAATTTATGGATGTACCAGCATTTTTCTCGAGCAGAATTTAGTTGATTAAAGAATTTTTCCCGCGGTTTAGGTAAATTTTTTGTTTTAATTGCTTAATTACTTTTTTGATTTTTCGTAATTGGTCCAATTAGTCTTTGTCGGCTCGGATTTGGGAAGATCAAATAATTCTCGTTTAATTGATACTAATTTACGGACTTGATTATCGTCGTTGTTTGAAAAAGGTAATTTAATTGCTTTAATCTTAATTGGGGCAACAGTGTTTAATGCTTTTTAGATTTCTTTTGCAATGTAATTAATCATTTGAGGTCCAGAATTTAATATGTAAATATAGTTAAATGGAGTGTTTTTAAGGCCTTTTCCATTTTTTCATCTGAGTAAGATAAATGGTCTCTTGCATTTATGATTTTAAATTGCTTGCTTTTAGTAGTTTTGTTACTAATATATGTACACAGTGCATGATCACTAAATGATTCAAACATTAAAGATTTGAGAGAAATTTCAGAATTAGTAAAAAAGTAATCAATTAAATTGTTCATGCGAGTTGGACAAACCGTATTTACACAATGAAGGTTACAAGTAGCACATAATTCATTTATAAAATTTCGTTCACAAGAGTTAAAGTAATTAATATTAAAGTCACCGAATATATTTAGAGAGTTATAATCATTACATATTTCAGATATTTCGTATATTTTATAATTTAAATATTCGACTAGATAATTTTTATTTGGATTATAAGTTATGTTAATCAAATCTTTTTGGAAACAGTTCTCTATTGATTTTATTTCTATCCACAGCGATTCAAATATTTCGTGATTAAGTTCATATTCAGATTTACGNTAATATTAAAGTCACCGAATATATTTAGAGAGTTATAATCATTACATATTTCAGATATTTCGTATATTTTATAATTTAAATATTCGACTAGATAATTTTTATTTGGATTATAAGTTATGTTAATCAAATCTTTTTGGAAACAGTTCTCTATTGATTTTATTTCTATCCACAGCGATTCAAATATTTCGTGATTAAGTTCATATTCAGATTTACGTGTTGGCTTTAAAGATTTTGGCACAATTATCATAAGTCCACCACCTCTACCTATTCGATTTTCAGTAAAAACCTCAAAATATTGTCGGTCTGGGTTAAACAAGTTAGGATCGATATCAGGCTTAAGCCAAGTTTCTGTAATTAAGAAAATTGCATTATTTCCAATTTTTGTAATTAATTTTAATAATAATAATAATAATAATAATAATAATAATAATAATAATTGTAATTAATTTTAAGAATAATAATAATAATAATAATAATAATAATATTGTATTATCACAATGCGAAAAAACATTCACATTCTCTATTTAATATTTCAACAGGTTTGAACTCATGTTATGGAATTTTTGTAGGTCCCAATTAGGGAAAATCGCCATCCATTTTTCAAATTGAGGCGGAAGCAGCTGGACTGAGTCTGGCATATTTACATTTCACAGCATTCTGTATGTGAATCCTGAAGGATAAATTTGAAGCTAAAGTAAACTCCAGAATGGAAAGCTGGTCACACCTTTTGATTCCTGGTATTAGTAGGATCTGATAGTCTCCAAGCTTGAAGGTGATAAGCATTTCTTTCCATTTCTGCCCATTTTCAATAGTTTTTTTTCAGCGAATTGTCAACTAAGAGATTCAGTGACAGTTGAAGCATGGCAAACGCCTTTAAAACCAGATACAGTAGGTGTGTTGTCATTGGCATAAGCAGTATACTCAGCAAAGATATGTCATTAGTTGCACAGGTGTAGGTGCAAAATACGTGAAATGACCCTGCTTTTCATTATAGCTTTATGAATAATCAGTTAATAGACATTACATAAGCAAAGATACAAACATAAACTAAAAAAGATGATTTCGCGTTTGGAATGAATTTGCATTTAATGGGTTTTTGCACTACATGCATCAATTATGAAAGGCCCTGAGTTGANAAAAACTAAAAAAATGCAAACTAAATTAGGCCACATAAATAACACAAAAACTAGTAAAAGTACATTATGACGTCAGTAAAACACCCCCGGCAATATCCACGACGCCTCGGGTCAAAGGCCACCCCTCTCGACCAATCACAAAAAAGTGGGACAGACTTCACTCCACCTCTCGACCAATCAGAAAAAAGTGGGATGAAATGGACTCCACCTCTCGACCAATCAGAAAAAAGTGGGATGAAATGGACTCGCTTATATACTACTAGCATGGCGTTGATGGCTAGACGTTGTTCCATAGCAATGTGATATTGGGGCATAAATCTGTGCATGAGTATGCCTATTAGTATCAGCTTTGTTATGAAAGGTTCCTGTTCTACAGCAGTGTGAGCTAGAGTGGTTTATCAAATGATGCAAAAGTATTCCAAGTAACTCTCAAAGTTGAGAATATTATCAGGTATCAGAGACTCCTCTTCTACATAGATGAAGTTTACAGTTATGTTGTAAGCATGGGCTTCTATGAGAATCAGGTTGATCCACTGAACCATTTTAAGTCCAATTTATCCACTTGTTTTTGATAAGTTTCAGAACGTTTTTGAGCAGAATGTTGTTGTTGAAGGTAATGTGAACTGTGCTACAAAAGTAGTGATGACTGAGTTACTTAAGAAATTTTTCTGGGTAAAAGATGGCGTTCACTTGTGGACGTTTAGTAGCATTGATAACTGTTAGGAGTGAATTGCTGGATACTTTGTTCTCACTAATGGTGAGTATTTTGGATATCGATTTGCGAGTTGCTGCTGATATATCTTTGTGAGTGATGTATCTGCTGCATTTGGATGCAATAAAGTAAGGATGTAGGGTTTCGCCTTCCACGATTGACATTTGTTGTTGGAGTTCCTGATAGTGAGTGTCTTATGCAAAATTACAGACCTTTTTAAATCATGAACTTTTGACATGTTGAATGTGATGGCTTATTTCACATATTTTATGTAGTACCTATTTTATACTTTTTACTTTATTTCATACTTTACAATTCTTTAACTCGTTTTAAAATACATTATAGCCATATATTTCTATATGACTTTAACAACTATGTACATGTACTCTTATTAATTCATAATCAATAGAAATTCTTATAATCCGGATAAAAATTTCAGTCCCCAGAAATCCGGATTAAACAAACTTGACTGTATATATATATATGTATATCAATGCTGACTCGCAGGAAAAGCCATGCAACAAACAATTTTATATATTTGGCGGCGGGTGAATTGTTTTTTTGCAATTAACGATCAGCTTTGATATATATATATATATATATATATATATATATATATATATACATGTATATACTGTATATATATTTATATTTATATATAATATTTGTAACATTATCAGCTATTTGATTCTATTGTTATTGAATTAAGTTTAAATATTTTGACATTTAGTGTTGTTGCTGATACCTTCACTTATAACTTTCCTCAACAAATATGATATGGAACTCAGAGACGACCTTAAAGCTAACAGCCACATATCTTGGAGCTATACTCTAGGTTGGTGTTCCGTTACTCTTTTTACGGTTGCAAGCTACATACAGTGGATTGATATAACAACAAAAGAAAAGGCACGGGACTTAGAAGTGGACGAAATTGAGGGTGATGATGGATTTACAGTATTAAAATCCGCTTACTGAAACAGATTTTCTGTAAAAATTGATACTGGTTTTTACATTAATGACTAATTATTGTCAACTTAGCTTTTATAGATTGTTGTATTGCACCTAATTTTTTTATAAAATGCAATGAGTACGAATGAGATCATTGAAAGTTTATACTATATCTATGCGTGTTGTGACGATTATTCTTTGTGGTGGGAATTTTTTTAACAAAGATTCTTCATGTAAAGAGATGTAGGAATTTTCAATATAACAATGTTGTTTTTTTTATCAAAACGACCCTTCATATTATTTCAATCTTATTTTGATATCATTTGCAATTTGAATAATAAACAATTTTTTAAAAATTCTCAATTACTTCTTTAGAGTTAAGCAATTATTTCTATAAAGGACAATGTGAAACATACATATTAAAAATATTGTTGTTATTCAAATTTTAGCATGAATCTGCTTGGCATTTTCGACGAAGCCAGTAATATAAAATAATGTAATGCATAATTTACCCTCTAAATACCAGACAGACTAAAAACGTTCAATTGTTACAATGGCATTTTTAGCGACCCCTAATATAAAATTCAGTTTTTCTTACTACATTAAATTCCATGATGTACATGACTAACACATAAAGATGTAGAATGGCAAAACAATTATTATCTGGTCGCTAGAGACCTATGATATTTAGAAGGTTAAAAGTTATTGCTATTCATTTTAAATGAAGTTACATCTTATTCATTTAGTACATTAACTTCACTTAATTTAAAATGAGGGCATTATAAATAACGAAGTTTATTTTTTTACATGTTGAATAGCATGCTCCACGTCTCTCTTAAGCAAAAATACATAGAGATTTTCAAACCTCCACGTGAGGCATAATGCAATTATAACCCAAGCCCCATTTCTGCATTGCTGCGATAGGGAACAGTTTGCAATCACCCATTGTTGCATTTTCGCACAGCATCAAGAGGCACATGATTGTTGAGTAGCATTATTCAACAAGTCGAGTATTTCTAAAACGCGGCAAGTGGTGTGAAGGAAAAATTAAACTATTATCACTGACAAAGCATTGAATTTTAAGCCTCTCAATAGCTTGTACTTCTCAGATTCGACGCCCGCCTTCTACTTACACATTGATATTACTTATCACAGTTCTGGAATAACATCTTGAGAACATGATCGACAATTGTTTTAAGTTCACAATAAAATAGTACTTTTATACCTATAAAATGTATAATGAGAAATCCATTGTCAAGTGAAACTAACATAAGTTACAGTTAACATCAAAAGCCAATAAAAATGACATATCTTTGATACCAGTTATCATTGATCAAGATAAATGTCCTCATGTAAGCACAATTATATGTTACAAATATGCTTTAAAGATGATTTTCTTCTTCAGCAGTTATATCGCCTTATGTTGTCTGGGCTGATATATAGGAGGCCCAATATCACTCCTATGATTTTATGAAAGGAGTTAAGGTTATCACTATGATCTAAACGCAACATACTGACCCTCATATTATGTCAGAACAATAAATTCAAGACAACAAGTATATTTTATGAAGAGTCATCTGCACCTCAGTCATTTACTTCAACCTTCTTGTTCTTTTATCCATGGCGCCAAGATATAAAGGAAAAATGCGCACACGTCCTACGTCAATGCTCATACTGCACTTTTAATAGACATAGGGGATGTTTTCTATATCTTAAGTTTTATGACATTTTTCTAAAGAATATAAACAAAATTTAGAAAAGTGATAGTGATCAGGGATTCTACTCAACAACCGCTGTAAACATTTGCACAGCACCAAAAGAGAAATCATCTTAAAACTAATAAATGACGTGCAATATGCTAATTCACAGTGGGAAGATCAGTTAGTGGAAAAACTTATGGGATATGTTCACACTTTGATTAACTGTTCCCAGGTTCAAATTTTCAAAATGGTATCAAAATTGGGGGTGGGGATGTACAGCACGGTCGTAATGTTGACAAAGATAACAGAAATAATTTGTATTGTTATTTTGACAATCGTTTATAGCTAGTTACATGATTTAACTAAAATCAACAAAATGAGAAACTTCTGTCTCATCAAGAAATTTAAAATTATTTAGTCACTATTACATGTTATTGCAGATAAGATCCAGGAAAGTAGTTTTTGGATATTTAAATTCAGGTATTCATTGTTTGCACAAAAATGTATCCCCAATGTAATAATTCGCCAAGGGAACTTTCGCCTATTATGAAACTTCGCCCACTTGGAACGTCGCCCAATGTAAACTTTTCAAAAATGTGTTAACCATACCTCATTATAGGTTCAAATTCGCATGTAATTGAGCGCAGAAGTTTCTCTTCAGCTGTCTCATATTTCTTTTACAACAATCCTTAGAGTATCATTGTTGTGTAGAAGAACTGTCGGGCAAATGCAAGAGCCACTCACTAAAAGTGTTTCGCCCGCAATCATTTTTGAATTGAATGAAGTATATAGATGTAGAGGATGAAATAAATTAGGACTAATATTCCTTTTCGACAATAGTGTTGTTGAATCACCTGCGAAACAATTAGAATTAATGACTGCATGAATTGCTTCTACGGAAGAGAAGATTGCATGAGTCAACTTCCTTGCAAAAAAAATTATAAATGATTTCACGAGTTGTATTCAAATTCTGATTGTTTTACTGTCTTGCTGAAGATCTTCACTTCAAAAACAAAGCGTTTACTCCATTACCACTATTGTAGTTACGACCTTTTTCTGCTAATGTAGAGTAGATTTAAATTTCTTAATCTATTACTCTAAATTGGCTAAAGTCACTTAAGTAATTCATTAGCTATTGCATTCCCATTGAGCAAGTAGACAAAATTTAGAGTGACAAATTTATAACAACTTTACGTTCTTAACAAATAAATGTGAAGTTTTTTAATGAAAAATAGTTCAATAACAATTTATAAGCCTGTGTCAAATTAAATACACTAAATCTGTTTGCACTGATTATTAAACTGATTTTTGAATTAGTAAGTCGTCTCGAAGTCATCCGAAAGTATAGTCATTGTGCTTTGCATTATTAATCATTTAGCTCATGCTGTTAAAATTATAAAGGTTTTAATTTATAATTTATTAAATTTGAAAACAAAAGAAACTTGATTAAGCCAGCTGCGCAATTAATTATTTAGCAAAAATTGGTGAGTTTCTCCCACTAAAAGAAATACAAGGATGCCAATTTGTCTGCAATAGATCACCCACTATAGAATGTCTAAGCAAGAAACTGTGAAGTATCATTACTTTTCATTTTGCAAGCCTGCTTCTCTTAATTGCAATGTACGTGAAAAGCCAATAAAAAACTCAACGCTTGCCAAAAGACATACGTCTCCATCCAATTTTCAATTTAACAGTCCAAAGCGTCCAGCAACCTCAGTACCATTGCAAGAAGATGCAAAAGAAGAAATTAGCATTCCTGTAGCAAGAGTTAGGTCAGCCGGATCTAAATGTGTAATTGACATTTCATTTCCAAACCCGTAATTTAGAGGTTGGAATTCACAATTTATTTTGTAATATCCTGTCATTTTTACTTAGCTTTCTTTTAATAATCATATACTCGTCGGTGGTTATTTATTTAAGTTTGCCACTGCATGTTAGCAAGATAATCAATGTCTACAAACAATCACCCTAACACTCAATTATTGAGTGCATTGCTTTGAAAGCCTTCAACAAAATGTCTTAGAACCGTATTTAGTTTTATATGTAAAAGATACAGTATGTCATGTAACAGACATTTATTTTAGTTTCAAGTAAATTCATTTAACTTATTGCAAATTTTCTGCAATGCAAAATCCTTGGGGTCCATATCCGATAGTGAGTGGATATCAAAGGCTGGTAAAATTGTATATGCTAAGCCACTTTTACCTCATCCAACCGATTTCCAGGAGCTACAAAATGAGAGTTTAAATGTGGTACATTTTGTATATATGATCAATTGAAAAAATGTTTGAAGGGACGTCATCTTCAATCTACTCACTCAACATTTTTTCTAGATACTTTTGCATCAATCTACTTGGATCTTATACATTTGCAGCAATTAAAGCAATTGACAGCTTCATTTTCAACTAATACTCTCGATTTATGATGTTTCTTACAATCATAAAAAGTATTTTTTGATAATAATCTGCAGTTTCAAGGAAGGCGAATCGGTGGATCGAAAATAAGAGAGAATAAAATGCAGGCAATGAAAGCAAATCATTTTTCTATTTAGTGATATTGGAATGAAACATGAGACTAGTGATATATCAAACCTACATGCGTTTATTTTTTAGAAAAGTGTTCATAGTTCATTGAACGAAAACTCAAAATGTCCTACCATCATACGTGTTTTTTTATTACAGTCTTAGAACATTTCCCTAGACTTATTTCATATTTATTACTCTTTTATTATTTCATTTTTCAAAATTTTAGCAAAAATATCTAAGGACATTTTGAAAATAATACAGTATTTATACATTGTTAGTGATCAGTAATTACTGATTATTACTTATTACCTATGGTAGTTAAAGTTTTGAATGCATTTGTTGTTTATTCGTTCAATACATCTTCACAATCTCACATTCGGATATTACATTATCCAATTATTTTGTAAGTATGTTTTGTAAAGTAAATATTAAAAAAATAATAATTTTTTTCTAAATCATTGAATAATTCTTTAAAATTTTTTCAACATTCATCAAAGTCTATCATAGATAGGCTACTTCAATAATTCAATAACAACAACAAAATCATGGAGGAAAATAAATTAATATTCTGCAATTCATATCAATATCCTTAATTCAAACAGTACTGTATCATTTATATGCAAAGCCCCAAGCCACTTAATGTAGCCTATGGTCTGAATTCGCTGAGTAAAATTGATTTCTTTCATCTGATATTTCAATTATATAATTTGATGTATCTCAAATTACTTAATAAATCATTTTTATTATCACACATTGTTTTCTAGGCATTTCTATACTTTGAATTTAGATTTGGTTGCGGGAGCAAATTTCGGGTCCTTTAAAATTTACTTATACATCAAATATTGTACAAATATATTGCACAGGAAATCTTCCCCATTTCATTCTAAGTCACCCGAAGTGACAAATTAAAAAACAAGAAAAACCTAAACTGAGTATTTAGGAAATTTCTTAATTAATGAACATTTTTTGGATTATCCAGAAAAATATTGAGGTGAAAAGAACTTTGCTATAAAAAAGGAGGTCTATATTTCTGAAAAATTACCAATAACAGATTAAAATTTAAATCAAAATTTCTTTGAAGAAGAACCAGTGAAGAAAATGCTACTAATGCATATCCAAATGAAATTGCAATAAAATATTTATACACAATGTTATGTAAGCAATTTCTAAATATTTTCGAAATACAGCCTGTGCTCTTTATTCAAATGTGGCCACTAATTTCTTCAATGATAAACGCATTTCTTGTTATTGCTTCTGCACCTAACCAAACTAGCTTGCCATTGCATCAACCAATTGAGGATTTCTTAAATTATCGTTGAAAAAATTTTAAAAAGAGTCGCTTTGGCTTTGAAGTAATGGTGTCAAAACCTCTAAAAATCAAAGGGAGTTTGGGGCTCGAAGTTTTTTTATGTAAGCACCTGTAAAAAAATTAGACATTAATCAGCGTTGTCATTTCTTAAAATTCCTTATGATTTTTAGAAAAAATTTTAAACGTTCGTAACTCACAAACTAATAACGATATACAAAATCAGAGAACACCATAGTATAATGAGTTTCGCCTGTTTCACTTACTTCTTAAAGTCAGGTTTGATCCCGGTCCCATTAAGCTCTGAGTTTGCATTAATTCTCCAACTTCTCTCCCCCCTTCTAATGCCTTCGGCGCTGCTATACCTTGGATTTTGTGCGTGACATGCGTCTATGGATAGCGAAACTGTTATAGTTGCTCCCATTAGCTCTAAGCCCTAGAATTACATGAACATTAGGTATGAAGATTATTTACAGTTTTCAAGTAAAAATGATTCATCTTTTCAAGTAGTTCAGCCACAGCAAGTCGTCTCATTACAAGTGTCAAGATTACGTTTGAGCAAAATCGCAATAGATGTGTCCATCGCTCATGATTTACAAACTTTCTAATAGGTTGGGAGAAAAGTATTTGAAATTGTGGGAAAACGGTTTGTTCTCTTAAAAAGACAAAAGGCTGTTTTAGGAATAATCACTGAATGACAATCTTAAAAGTGTTTTGGTTTTGCTTTCACGGGTAAATTTTTAATCTACTTCATTTTGAAGATAGAGCATGTGTTCTTTAACAATTTTTATTGTTCAAGCTACTACACCTTTTCCAAATTCATATACAAAGCGTCAATTGTAATACAGATTGCTGAATTTGTAATATGCACTCCTATTTGCAACATCGAAGGCATCAGATTACGGGTGTAGTTGGGGGGTACTCAGGAGGGCTCACCCCACATTGTTAAATTTTATTGTTGACGCAGCCCCTTGTGAAGCTATATTACAGTGTGGGGTGTTGGATTTTATTTGTTGATAAAATAAATTTTGTCAAATACAATATATCGTATTTGGAACCCCCTTGTTAATGATTTAGAAATACAGCTATGCATCAGATGTAATATCAATGTTGGTCAATGGTAATATAGAAGTGAAAACTGTAATATAGAACATACCATTTGTAGTGTAGAAATTCGATATTTGTAACACAGAAGTCATTTGAAAAAGGTAAATTACTATCATAATTTCATTAATTGTAAAAATTTAAAGGCTTGTGTACAATATTAATTACTTTTGAAAATTTGAAGATTTGTCGATTTGAATTTTTGCCTCTCAAAAGACATGTTCACATAACTTTTATGATTATTGTAAATTATCATTATTTTCAAAATTTTCAGTTTTCAAATGATATCAATATTGGAAATATTGGATTTCTACATTACAAATGATATTTTCTATCACTACATTTCTTATTTATATATTGAAATTGACCAATATCGATTTTACATCTGATACCTTCAATATTGCAAATAATAGTTCCATATTTCAAATTCAGTAATCAATATTACAACTGACACATTCTAAATTTAACTTAGAAAAGGTATTGCAACAAGTTGAAAATTATTTTTAGTGATGTGTAAAATATTGTAAAATACATGTATGTATTTAAAAATTGAAAGAAATCAAGTATCTTCTGTAGGCAAGGTACCCTTCAGGAAAAAATATTTCTTGCAAAAAACAGTTTTCAGTGCAGAATCCTTCACAAAAATTCTGTTTTCAGCATTCTTTCAGTTATTTCCTTATGCTAAATTTGTACGTACGATATACGCATTTACAAATCCAAATCAGAAAATAAATTTGGAACTATTTACTTTGAATAAATACAGTTCTTAATTTTATGTATGAAATCCTGCAACAGTCCCCTGAGTTATTCTTCATTTCAAGAAAGGAAAAATCGAATTTGCAAATATATTTTGATTCGATTATCATCTTTAGTAAAGCCAGCAAGCTTCAGTTTCTTTTCGTTTACACCTCATCTTGATATGCAGACTCTTTTTAAGAAAGACAATACATGCTAACAGCTATTTCCAATGTGAAAGAATGTATTACATTTTTGATGTGATAATGACAAAAGTCTTGTTTTTTTTGCAAAAGTTATGTTATTTAACACTTAACGCTATAATTTTGCGAAAAAAGTTTCGACATTCATGGGTCTTTTCTACTTTTGCTAAAATTATTGAAAACTTCAGTTTACAACGAATGGCGTTTACTTGGTTAAACAAATACTAATTGAAGCATTCATATTTACTGTAAGGATTGATATTCAAAATTCCAGTTACTTATTGCTGTGAAATCTAATTTGTGCAAAAATTTCGGTTTTCAAAAAGCAGGTCTTGCTTAAGCAACCCCTCCGATTTGACCCCACTACTTTGAATCAGATTAAAATACAAATTGTACAGGAGATTTTCTGCTTCAAAAAATGGAATTTTGTAATAAAATAAAACGAGAAGTTTATTTGATAAATATTTTTTTGGAAATTATATGCGCTTGTTTATTGTTTGTTAAAATGGTTTTGCATTTTTTGTAAATATTTTTCAAAAATATTAGCAAATTTCTATAAGAAATTCACCGATTTTGTTTACCAGAATACC
Source organism: Hofstenia miamia (assembly GCA_900660155.1). NCBI lineage: Eukaryota > Metazoa > Xenacoelomorpha > Acoela > Hofsteniidae > Hofstenia > Hofstenia miamia. The sequence goes on along the minus strand of CABFPE010000059.1, from coordinate 1,440,471 downwards.
AAAAATTGAAACGTTGGTATACTTAAATGTGGTAGACCCACTAAATCTTGGAAAAATTTCGAGAAAAATCAACCGAAAGTGCTAAAAAACTTCGAAAAAGAGAAAACTGAAATTCCATTTACTCATCATTAACGCCTAATTAAATGTTATCAAATTTTGCAAAGAATTACTTTTCCATTTTGACATATGCTGCCACGAAAGATATATTCTCTCATTCAAATATTCCAAACGTGTTCCAAGTAATATTTCAAATCCATGGATTTATTCTAAATTAATTGATGTAATCGAACAAAAGAACCAGAAGTCAAAAAAATACATCGATTCTCAAGCAATTGAAAACCATGATAAAGATGAAGCTGCACAAAACTTAAGCAATGTTATTATAGAGAAAGCAAGCAAAAAAATTTCACGTTCTCAGTATCAAAATATTTCTTCCTTACAAACATATAGACTTTATTAACAAACTTTTTAAGTAGAAAGGACATGAAAACTGAAAAAATAGAAAATATATACTATAAATATAAATCCATTGCAAATAAAAAAGAAATTTGCAATGCTTTTTCAATGAAGTTGTTTTAAATTCAGTACACTACAATGGTATGAATGTACATTTTTGTCTTAATATAAATAAATCAACTCGACCTCCTTTCGTTCTGCAACTAAATTTGAAATTATAAAGTTGATATAAGGTATAAAAACAAATCTAACGGACCTTCTCTAATACCAGCTTGTGTCCTAAATATCACAATCAAATTTATAGCTGCATCTTAAGTGTATGTAGGAGAAATTACTTTTTTCAGTAGAATTAAAATTGGCAAATATAGCACCACTATTTAAAAAAAAACGATTCTGAAAATTGCTTATAAATTATAAACCCGTTTCAAACATCTCTCCAATAAGCAAAGTATTTGAATAATTCTTTTTAATCAAATTTATTAACATCTATGCAAACACGATCTTTACTCCAAAACCCAATATTTTTTCGCAATGGACGCTTTATAATATAAGCTACTGAAAAATGGAGAAAAAATATTAATGGTAATGAATAATCAGCAGTTGCTTGCTTAAGCCTCTCGAAAGAATTTGATTCCGTTGATAATAGTATAATACTGCAACGAGTTCAATTTCTAGGCTTTTCTAATAATAGTATAGGCCTCATTTCTAGTTAATTAGGTAATCAATTCAGATTGGACTTGTACTAAAAATGGAGTCCTACAAGGAACTCAATTTTACATTGTTCAGGCAATGTCTGCATCTACTGACACTTCATAATATGTGTTAAATTTCAACGTCGTTCATATAAAACAAGTTGAGTCCTATAAATACCTTGGAATTATTTTTGAGTAACATTTAAATTTTGAAAAGCAACTAAATCATATTATTAGAAAAATGGCTATATTGATTAATGCAATTAATATAATTTCTCAAAAACTTCCATCTAAAGCGAAAATTCAATTCATTAATACTTTAAAATTAAGTTATTTCAACTCTTCAGACATACTCTAAACAGATATAAATCAACTAAATTGGGCTTACGGTTGTAGTCGAGTGAGACGCGGGGGGGGAGGTTGCTGTGTCCCACCACTTAAAAAAAGCTATTTGCAGGAGGACGGTCGCCTCCCATAAATATATCAATGCATTTTGACTGTACACGTTTTAGCATTCTGTCTGATGATCTTTTTTAATATTGATGTTTCCTACCTCACCATAGTTTTAAAATAATCAACGATATGCACTGCACTCACAATTACTTCTCAGTTCCTTTGTGTGACCTAGCTGAAGGTCTCTTAGAAGCTCTCCAAAAGCGTAGCACAATAAGGAATATGGCATACAAAAGCTTTGAATGTACAATTAATGGTTTGCTGTACCAGATAATCTTCTCCAGTCTACATATATCTCCAATATTGAAGTGAATCCAAATTTATTATTATCACACTCAAAATGTTTACATTAGATTCTAATATAAACAATCCCTGTCGGTATTAATCAATCATTTTCTTAACGTTTTTGAGCAACATGGATCGACAATCAGCAGTTAGCATACCATGACTTGAAGGAGAATAATTTTTTGTGGAATAGCGATGACATAAATTCTAGATTCCAAGAATATGTCACTAACACAAACTTCAGTCCACACAAAAATCCAATACTTTTTTTACATAATACAGCAAACTACTTAAATATCTTCTGTCGAGTCTCTCATTGATAACCAGAATGGAATAAATATTTTGAGTCCTCATCATTGATGTTTATCATTGTCAATAGCCCACCTCCAAGAATATAGAATTCAAATCTACCCTGAAAAATCAATAGCACTACACCACTAATTGATATATAATAGTAGCAGTAAATAATCATACCTTCAATGAAGAAGAAGAAGAAGAAGAAAAATCTATATTCAGAAATTGTTTTAACAATAAATAGAAATACTGATAACAAATTCTGAAAGCGTCAAGAAAGTAATAAAAACTAAAAACATAAAAGAAAACAACGAATATTTACAAATAAAAGTGGTTAACTTGGGCTATGGCGATTGCTAGTTTCTATTAATAGAGTAATCAGGATTATAAAATTTATAACCTCGCCATTTCAGTTTTTTTATATTATAAGTGCAAAAATATTTTTTAATATTCATTTTAAAGTTTTTTAATCTACTTATTTGTTTAATATATTTTGGTAATTCATTCCACATATTTATAGCTGTGTTTAGAAATGAATTTTTCATTATTCGTTTCTTATACCTAATAGGTTGAATTATGTGTGTTCTTTTATTTTGTTTATTGACTAATTTTGCAGCAAGAAAGTCATTTTTGTAGTATGGGAAAGTATTGTTAACTATTTTGAAGAACGTCGTTAAGACATTTATATGGATGTAACATTGCGGATGTAAAAATAATTTTGAAATTTTTCTATATTCATTATTCTTATTAAAGCTATGATTATTTACTGCTACTTTAATAGCCCAATTTAGTTGCACTTGGAATTTCCTGAGAAAAAGTTGTTTAAATTTAGTATTTTTAGACAGATGTCAAACAAATTATATATGAGAAAGTCTTCTAAATATATTAATTGCACTATTTAGTGTTGGATCTTTAACAATAAAT
>CABFPE010000059.1:1424672-1436840 GCA_900660155.1 Hofstenia miamia | reverse complement strand
CATTTTTAGTGCATACCCAATCTGAAAAAGATTCATTAATTTTAACTCTTTGCATGCGATTGTATAAGTAACTGGAGATAAGACCTATGCTGTCATTAGAAAAACCTAGAATTTTAATTTTTTGTAGTAAGATACTGCGGTCTATGGAATCGAAAGCTTTCGAGAGGTCTAAGCAAGCAATTGCTGAGTATTCATTATCATTTATTGTTGATCGCCATTTTTCTGTAGCTTGTATTAAAGCGTCGCTCGTAGAAATACCTTTACGAAAACCATATTGTGTTTTGGAGTAGAGATCATGTTTACAAAGATGTTCGTTAATTTGATTAAAAAGAATTCGTTCAAAAATTTTGCTGATTGGAGAAGTGATCGAAATGGGTCTATAATTTACGCAATCTTCGGGATCATTTCTATTAAATAATGGTGTTATATTTGCCAATTTTAATTCATCTGGAAAAAAGGAGTGTTTTATACAATTATTTAAAATGTAGCATATTGGTTCAGCTATTAAGTCACCTGAGAGTTTTAGGAACCACGTTGATATTAGAGAGGGTCCACTGGATTTATTTTTTAAACATTGTATCGACTTTATGATTTCATATTTTGTTGCAAAACGAAAAGAAAAAGAGGTTGGAGTTCCTTTGGGTTTATTAAGGCAAAAAGGTACATTCATACCGTTGTAGTTTCCTAAATTTAGGAAAACTTCATTGAAAGCATTGCAGATTTCCTTCTTATTTGTAATGAATTTATCTTTATAGTATATTCTTTCTATTTCTTCGGTTCGCATGTTTTTTCTATTTAGCAAATTGTTAACAAATTCCCATTTATTTTTTTGGGAAGAAAGACTTTGATACTGAAAACGGGAATAATTATTACTTCAATAAGAATAATGAATACAGAAAAATGACAAACTTATTAATATATGGAATGAATGACCAATATACATCAAGCAAATAAATAGACTAAGAAATGTAATGATTCATATTAAAAAATACTTTTAGATGTATAATATAAAAAAACCGAAATGTCATGGCTATAAATGTTACAATCCTGAATACTCTATTAATAGAAACTAACATCGCCATAGCCCAAGTCAAATATATACTAATTTTATTTTTGTACATATTCCTTGTTTTGTTTTATTTAATTTTGATTTGTATTTCTTTTCTTGAAGCTTTCAGAATTGTTATCAGTATTTCTTATTGTTGAATAATGTCTGAATATAGATTCTTTTTCTTGTTCTATTTGAACATCTGACAATTTTTTATATACAAATTTGTTTTGTGTGCGTGAATTCAGATATATATATATATATATATATATAATGCAGAATATCTGTTTGTAAAATAGACTAAATTATTGTGAAAACACTTTTAATGACAACCTAATCTAAATTTAGAAAATGTTTATAGAATGTACGTGTTTGCACTATCGTGCTAATAATTTCATTTATGTCTAATTCAGTACCGTATTCGAGATTTCTGTTAAGGGATTATCTCAAGTCCCAAACTGAATTTGAAAAATTATGACTGATAATTCTACTTTTAGAATAAATTCCACATGATGTATGTGTAGCAAAACATCTAACCTTTGCTTACTACAATGGGAGATAGTTGAAATTGAAATTCACAAAATATTATAATGACAATAACTTTGTGGGTAAAGAATCCCTATTGATTATTAGGTTTAGAAATGTCTTTGTAAGCCCCCCCTAATTACGCACCTGTTATAATTGAAGGATATTTTTTCCATAGAGATGTATATAACACATATAAAATTTTGAAAAATATATTTGATTGCTCCGTGAGAAGCATTTAATCAATTTACTGAAAGTGTTCATCTAACTTACTATGAACACTTAATAGAAATGTTTGCCAAATAATGAATTTTCCACAAGAAACATCAATGTAAGGCAGCATTCATTGAACTGATAACTAGGGCTAACCAAATGTCAATAAAGTCAATTTTTGCCAGTTTCGACACTTTTGGTATATTCTTTTTTGTTTTCACTTGAAAGTCGGAAAAGTCAACTTTATCATATTGCTTGATAAATGTCTTCAGCGAGCTCCAGCGTCGAACACTGTTATTGAGAGGTCGTGTTCCAAGCTCCGTAAATTTTGATATCTGATCAACCATTTGCAGATGGAAACGTTAAAAATTACGTTCTGGCATATGTCAATGTAAAGAATTGAATTCATTATGTGATTATTGAACCTTTTTCCATGAAAATGAGGCATTATAAGCCATATTCTGAGTTTTGTAATGCCAATTATAAGGTATATTTTTGGAAATGTTAAGTCAATTTCTGTTTTTTTGGTCAATTCGATTGAACAATAAAATAGCGGTGGACGTGCTGAGATCTTAACGGGTGGGTCATGGGCTGCCATAGAGCAGAAAAGATAAAAGTATTGTAAGTATATTCTGTTTATTATATCTCAAAACACAAAGTCTCTGTTTACAATTCTGTTTAAAATATCTCAAATCAAAACTTTACTATATCTCAAATCTACCACAGGTAAATTTAACAGCTGGGTGAACAGCTGATAGTAATGTTTTTATTGGATTAGGGGTAATTTACAGGTACATAATGAAATCACGTGATTAAAGTGCAAGTGCGTTGGACGATGTGATTAATGTGCAATGCATTTGTTTGCATGTAATATGCAAGTGTTTCATTTTTTGTTCATTTGCGAAGAGTAATAATTACTTATGGGAGGCATATCAACAAGGTGATGAATATACCCGTTACGTCAAGCACATTGAAGCAATGTCTAACAGGAAAACCATTAATGTTTTGGATTTTTGGAGGCAATCAGCTTTTTCTCGTCTTAAAGTTATTGCTCGTTGCTACTTAAATATTGCTGCGACAGAAACTAAATCTAAAAGAAGTTTTAGTGATGCTGGAAATATTCTGACATGCAAACGCACCAGGCTGCAAGGAAATCATGCCAACGAACCTTTGGTGATCCGTTCATGCAAGATAAACAAGCTAATTTAGCTATTTGCTTTTGTTTCATTTTTTTAATTTTGATTGTTTTTTTCAATTTTTACCCTCAATAATAAGTCTTTTTGTTTTTACTGCTGCCATTCCAGCTTGCTAGTCCGTTACGGTGGATTTACTTTGCGGGCGGACTGAGAGCTTAAGCGTCGGGCTTCGTGTTGAACAGCGGGCGCGGGCGGGCCGGAAAAATCGGCAGCCCACACATCACTACAATAAAAACAATTTAAAGGTCACTTTTTGGTTAACCTTCCTGATAACATTACAAAGATTTATGCCACTTACAACACTATAAAGACCAAATTGCAAATTATCCTATTTTATTGTTAAATACGACTCAATAGACTAAACAATTAGCAAATTTACATTTTAAATTAGGCTTTAATGCAACATCTTGCATTATAAAGCTGTATAAATTTTTAGACGCTGCATTATAGCTTACTCGTATAAAATGAATAAACAACTATAAATAGAATAAATATAAAATATATATTAGCATGAAGCAGATCATATAATGTTTATGGGTGTAAATGTTGACGATGGCAATGCTCAGGAATTGTGCAGATGTTCTTTGAATTGTTGCAATTGCACGAATCTGGAAGTGGACTGATCCAATCTAATGGAAGAAGCGGGCGACTATGAGATACAAGAGGACTAGTTATATTTGATCCTTGCATTCGATGTAGTCTTCGATGACATACAAAACAATTTGGACGTCCAAATGGACAGTACAACTCGGTAGATCCACAGTCAATTCGTCGTTCGCTTTTTCTTGGAAACAAATCACAACCTGTATTTTTATGGCAAGAGTTATTACAGCAAGACATAAAATTAAACGTTATAGACACACACTTCTTGGTTACACTTATAAAATGAATGGAGGGAATGAATTAAAATGAATTTTAGAGTAGAATAGGAATGAACATTAATCGAAATTACTTTACACTGATAAGCACAGTCCTTAATTAATCATAATTTTAACTAATCTTCCTCATTATTTCATTATTACTGTAAAGCATATTTAGAGACAATATTTTTGTATGGATGAAATGTATTCTGTTCAAATAAATATTGGTACCAAAATTATTAATATTGTTTTCTAGTATTATAATATTGGAAGTTGTCGTGGGAAATACTGTCTACTTTGTTTTTTTGTTTCAATCGTCTCGTTGATTTCATCTGAAATATTTAGCACTAATATTGTTAAATTTTTTTATTGTTGCGAACTGAAAACGTCTTAAACTAAAGTAAAACATTTGCAAAAAGCGCTTAGGACTGAATTGTTCAAACCTAAATGGAAAAGTTTTAATAATAATGCAATTTACAGAACACAAAGAAATTTAAATTTCTTAAAGAATTGGCGGCGATGATTTCATTTGAGACAACTGTTTGCGAGCTCCGCTCTGCTATTCGAATGATCCCCATAACAAATTAGTAGCCCTATTTCTAGCGCTCAACGTAAAATATATCTGCTATGTATGCCTTAAATGATTAAAATTATGATGACCATTGGAACTAATTAACTAATCAATTACAAAAATAACTGTGGGAAATAGAATCTCTAATGAAATAAATTAGTCATTGATATATATTTCAATATAACTGCAACTTTGAGAACTTCTTCCAAGTTATAGATATATACACTATTTGTCTACTATTATAAAGATAGTTGGTTATTGGGTTGTTGACGGTAGAAAATACTAATGTTTAATACACGAATTTATGACGCTACTATGATTGTTTTACTAGTATTCCAAACGATAGAAGACGCGATCTCCAATAATTCCATTAGATTGTCTCTTAATCCCACCATATGAAACATTTTGAAGAAGTTTTCATTTTCTCGTAAGTGTGATGCCCATCATATTGTAGAAGTATGGACTTGTGGTAGCGGCGAATATCATACTCAGCAAGCATTCTATTTAAGAAATAATAGAGAACAGATGAAACTACTGATTTTTTATGTACTTCTATCTATTAAGAAAACATGGGCATGTTCATTCCAAAAGTTACAATAAGAGATATTCAGAGTATCGAATGTATTAGTATTAGAGACTAGATGTTATTTTACAAATAAGAATGCAATTATGCTACAATATAAAATGTTTTGTTGATTGCAATCAATGTCATCATGTGTAAGGTAAGTACGACCTTTTATTACAATTTTAATACAAGAGCTCGATTCTCATCATGCCAACAAAATAAGTAAAATTAACACTTTGCCTATTATTGAATTCCATCTCAAAGAAATTGATGATGCTTCTGAAATAATGCTATATAAACTCAAGCAGAGAGAACATTCATTGACACCTGAGTGCGATTATGAATCACATATCCCAATCGGTGATCATTCGATCATGCACAAGAAATAAACTTATGTCTACATTTAGAATACAGTAGACTTTGGTTGTGATACGACTTTTTCTTTTAAATGTGACCGATAATTGTAGCACAGATATTAATTAAAACATTTCTATATTTTATGACGACATCATTGCAATTAAAAACACATTGTAAAACACATTTAAAATATAGAACTGATTTTGCGAACACTGACATTATACATCCACAAGGGTTGGTTGTCTAAAGCAACATTCAGACCTAAAACATTGTTTACAACTTTTTGCAAATTAAAATATTCTTATATTCAATTGAAATTTTCAAAAAATATATTGCAATTCTAAATTAAGGTTTGTAAAATATTTCGTTTATTTACCAAAGACAGTAACAATATGCATCTCTAATGGTTGTCACTTGTCATCAGGCCTTTTTGGATTTAATTTATCTTCTATATTGTCAAAAGCAATCATTATGCTGTACTCTTTAAATGTGTATGCTTGCATTTCATAATCAATGCATTTATTGAATGAGCTCTATCAATTGCACTTCTTTGGCAATCCATGCTTATTAATGAGTAAGTAAATAATTATTGGGAGAGTGAATAATGTACAAAATGGATTGTGCACACTAGCGTATAATTAAATGCAATCCCTATATTCTCACCAGATGGTAATAGTAAATGATATCAATATAAGAATTTTTGAGATAAAAGTTTATCACGGTGAGAAATAAATAAAAAGTACTTTAGCTTAAATGAAAAAAAATGAAATTCAAAGAATAAAAATTTATTGAAAAATATATTCATAATCTAGAGTTCATTCGGCTGGCCACTGCACGCATATTCCCATATACTTTTGAGGGTGGCCTTCCAAGAATTAGATTGCAGATTGCTCTCCTAGCAGAGCGGATATTCTGATATGAGCCAAGTATACTAACTTTCGAGCCGGCTAAAACTATACGAGTGCGAGTGACATTCTCAATTGTGAATTTTGTGCGTCCATTGTGCCCAGCGATCCGCCCGATGGCTCTTGATAAGTGGTCGCCAGCCAACATTTTGACATCAGTAACCTTTAAATTATAAATATTACAATTTTCATAAAATGCACGATTCCTATAATAACAAATGCTTTAATTACATCAATTGCAAATCTACATAGGCTCTAAGCTTGTATAGCGAAATACATTCCTAACGTTTTATAAAATTTTCTTTATGAAAATATGCAAATGACATTCACTAAGAAATGAAATTTACTTAAATGGTTAGCTCAATACAACAAAATAAGGTTAAAATAAAATCGGTTTTATACAAACAAAAGAGGAAAAAGCTAATAAACAGAAACTAAGTAAAAAATTTTATACTCCATCTGTTCAACAAAAAGCATACCAAAACTTGAAACTGTTCTCGGGATTTTTCACTATTTGAAACCATATCAAATTAAAGAATAAAGGATTCCAATAGGCATTCAATAACCGAAGAACTAGCAAATAAGAGTAATTACATTTGACCCATTAAAGTAAGCTTTTTGTTCAAAAGCGAGAGTACTAAATATGTGCTCTCATTTGAACAGTAGGTTCTTCAAAAATAACCAATAAATAATAGTAATAAATTACTTCAAAAGTTTCGACGAAAAGATCATCCAATCTAATGAGGGCAATAGAGTCATCTATACTGAATCCTTTAATTATAGCTTGAGTAAAATCCACAGCTTTTTGGAGGGACATTGAAGCATCCTTTGTATCAGGTGTTGGACGAATTTCAATACAGCGAGTTTTTACATTAAAACGTATTTGTAAAGATAATTGTGAAACAATGGGACTACAAATATCTGACCATTGACGGCGTAAATTACTTATACGATTGCTAGGAACAGAAATTCTTTGTATTTCAGTTTTAGCGTTAGAGGAGCCTAAATACAAGCATAATATACAAAATAATTATAGATATCCAATTCAAAATGTATTTTAAAAAACATGTAATTCAGAAAATGATCCACATATTATGCTTAGCATCTAATTTAAGCTAAAACTTGATAGTTTAAAAAAAATATTTCAAATATTGACGTTAAAATTAGTGTCATTGGAGTGATATAAGATAAACAGCATTATATCAAATGCTTCAAAAAATAAAAGTATGGCAATATGAATCTTTCGTACACGGTAAAATAAATTACATTATCTCTACCAGAAATGCATTTTCTATAAGCACATTTTGTTTAGGACAGAATGAATTTATATATATATATATATATATATAAGCTCTTTGTACGTTCAGCATGTCGGTATATCAGCTCTTTGTAAAAAAGACAATTCGAGTATTAGCTCGTATTTTCAGCTTTTTGTACTATGGGAAAAAATAAATATGGTGGGAACCATGACGCTTGTGGAATAATAAACGCATAAGAAAATCATATTCAAGATACAACTATTCTACAAAGATATTGATCAAAGAACAGAAAAAAAAAGCAAATTTCCAGATAATTAATTAAAGTTGATGGTTAGAATACAATGAAACGAAGGAAAAAGAAACAAAGTAACAGTGTGGTGATTGACTTGGTGGACACAAATGTGCAGACAAGCACAGGGCTCACGCAGCAATTTGCAAATCTAACGTTATCACCAACACAACCTAGAGGAGCAGCCTCTGCTGGCCTGAGATGTCCCGTTGAAAATTGCGCAATGTGTCTCTCTGTTAATGGTGTAATCCAGCACCTTGAGCGACATACCAAAGGTGTTCTTCCGGGGTCCGTTCCCAGAGATTGGCTGGAGAGCAACAATAAATATGTGTGTAATTGTGGCAAATTACTGTCAAAAAGGTCACGTCACTCACACAATCAGAGATGCCACGCACATGCTAGGTTGATGGAAGCTCCTAATACTGATCTGCCAACACTTGCTGAGGTTGCGAGCCTAAGGAGACCCACTCTGAAACATGTTCCGGCAATGGCGAGGCAAGCATTCGGCCGGGTCCTGCAAGATGCTATCAGCAAGGCAATCCATCAGAACACTACGGACGCATACATTCACTTGCTGATGTTGCCTAAGTGTGTCTTGCCCACTGCCAAAAGAGCTGGGAAGAACTCTCATAAAGCCAACATAGTGGCACTTTGCAACCGCTGGATGGATGGTGAAAAAGTTGCCCTGTGGCGAGATGCGGAACGAGCTGCAATTAAATTGCAACCAGACAAGAAAACTGTCCATTCAGACGTGCAAAAAACTAGAGACGCCGCCATCGCCTTTGCCGAGGAGGGCTTGTTCGGGAAAGCTAGTAGAGTCCTGTGCTCTAAGGGACTTGCTCCGAACTCAGACGAGACTAAGCGCCTTCTAGCTGAAAAACACCCGATCCAGACAGCTCCAGTGATACCTGCTATTAATTCTGCTCCTGTTCAGCTAGGTCCAGATTTCAAGATATTGGATATTCTACGTTCCTTCCCTAAGGGAACAGCATGCGGACCATCAGGATTGAGAATTGACCACCTTTGTGAGGCAGCTGAAGCAACCTTGCCAGTGTCTTTCATTTCTACCCTGAGACAATTCATGAATCACCTTGTCTCTGGTAAAGCTCCTCGAGAGGTTGCCCCAGTGCTCGCTGGAGCAGCTTTAGTCGCCCTGAGAAAGTCTGCCCCAGCTGCTCAGTTAGATATACGACCCATTGCGGTGGGAGAGATCTATCGACGTCTTGCTGGGAAATGCATTTGTGCAGTCACAAGTGAGGAAGCCCGTCAGCTCTTTCAACCTCACCAGTTTGGAGTTGCGTGTCCTGGAGGTATGGAAAAAGTTGTACACAAGCTGAGGGAAGTTGTGAAAGAACACTGGAACGACGATGACTTCGCAATTTTGAAAGTTGACATGCGAAATGCTTTCAATACTGTATCCAGACAAGCAGTCATGGATGAATGCTCGAAGCACTTCCCTGAAATACTTCCATGGGTCATTTACTGCTATCAGACACATCCTAGGTTGTGGCACGTGACTGGCGAGTTTTTATCAGCAGCTGGAGTGCAACAAGGCGATCCTTTAGGGCCTTTGATGTTCGCTATCGCACTTAACAGATTGGTGCTCGAGATTGACGAGATTGACGACTTGCTACTGAATATGTGGTATTTGGACGACGGAGTGATTTGTGGAACCAGATCGTCTATTATGAGATGCCTGGCCTGCATCCAACAGGCAATGGAGTGGTCAGGACTGGAGCTCAACCTCAAAAAATGCGAGATTTTCTGCCGCCTCGACCTGTCTGCATTCCCCGAGGAGATCAAAAAATTCCACCAGCCGAATCTGGAAATTCTTGGAGCGCCAATTGGAAGTAATGACTATTGCAATGATTACATCGTTTCCAAGTCTCAAGCAGCTGAGATGCTTCTGAACAAGCTGCCAACCCTTGGAGATCCACAAATAGCAATTTCACTCCTGCGACAATGTGGAAGCTTTTGTAAGCTAGCACACCTTGCCAGGTGCTGTCCGCCGGATCAGGCACAGGAGATGTTGGGTCATTTTGACGACGCAGTGCTAAGTTGTTTCGAGGAAATAAATGCAATAGAGCTTTCGGAGGTCGCCAGGAAACAGGCACAACTAGGGCTGAGTTGTGGGGGAATTGGCCTGCGTTCCCTTAAGCTGCATGCACCCGCGGCTTACATCTCTTCTGTGGCATCCTCGGGAATTATTGCCGACTTGAAATTCAGCATTCAGTCCTACAACGACCAAGTGAAGGTAGAAGACAAATTACAAATAGCCGGGAATGAGTTTCCAAGTCGATGGAAGCGTCAGGTATCACTTTCAGCTTCTATAGAAAAGAAATGTCTTTCTGACTTGTTGGAAGAAGCTGAAAGTCCATCGGAACGAGTCCGTCTACTTGAAGTTTCGTCACCAAACGCATCCACATGGTTGACGGCCACCCCATCCCCAGGGTTGGGCTTCAGACTTGAACCAGAGGAAGTACAGGTTCTTCTAAAGCACAGACTGGGACTACCCCTGGCGTGTACAGGCGCCAAGTGTCCATTGTGTCCAGAGAATCTGCTTGATCCCCTTGGACACCATGCGCTGACATGCAAGAGAGGGCCAGATGTGATATTCCGCCACAACACCATACGGGATACTATCTTCAACTGTGCAAGTAGAGCCTTAATGAATCCCATACTCGAACAGGGTGCCAACTTGGATCACTCGAGCTCACTGACACGGCCTGCGGATGTTCTGATCCCCGTCTGGTCCCTTGGAAAAGCAGGAGCAATAGACGTCACCGTAGCACACCCGCTCAATCCTCTCAACATTGACGGAGCGAGTGCCACGACCGGCTACTGCCTAGAGGCTGCTGAGCTAAAGAAGCACTGCGAGAATGACGACAAATGTGAAGAGCTTGGTTGGGAGTGTCTCCCTCTCGCAGTGACACCCTACGGCTCGTGGGGCATTCAAGCAATGAGGACCATCAGGAAGATCGCCAGTAGGCTCGCCATCCAGACCAAGCAGTCAACGGAAGCTGCACAGAAGGAGATTATGACTCGGTTGGGTATAGTGCTGGCGCGTTGCACAGCGCGTGCAATCATCGCTAGGTCTCCTGTGGACTGAACAACCAAAGCACTGCAACAATTCTGAAAGCGCAGAAGTACCTAAACCAGAAAAAAGACCAAAATACTACTGTTGCCAAGGACACAATTGCAACGCCAATAGAAACATCAAAAGTTGTCAAACTATAGCTGAAGATTATCTTAAACAATTACCTTGTCTGTGATGATTGACTATTGAAATTTTCCAATTTAATGATGATTTATGAAATGAAATATTGTAAATGATTATACATATGATATTTGTTCACAGCATAATTATATCACTTTATATATAAATAATATTGCGACGTCAAAAAAAAAATATATATATATTTGGAATTTTCTTTAAAAAAGTTATAATAAATCTAAAACACTTGAATAAATTGTTTTTATAGCATGTGGACGATTTTTCTTAATATGCACCTATTTTTATGTATATTTTCTATATGTAAAAATTTATAGAATAGCTCCAAACATTTAAAATTAGGCAATGACGATTCTATTATATTATTTTATGCAATTGAACATCTCTATTCATGCTATTTTAGCTTAATATCAATCAATGCTTTAGTTATGTTTGAGTCAAACTCAGATTCAGAGCTGCTTATATCTATTAATATCAAGTAGGTACAAAAAGCTGATATGTGTTCGTTTTCCTTAAAAACATAACTTTTGAAAAAATTACTGAATTTCGCCAAAATTTTGGCTATATGCCTAATTGCGATTACAATGATCCTACATAAAAGATTGTTATAAAATTTTGCGAATTGACTATGTAATACTACGATTCATTTGATTAATATTATCAAGGTAGTTCAGTTGCCTTCAACACCACAGTTCCAAAAAAACACTCACTCTATGTGGATATTACAGTTGCAATGACGCATATAAAGATAGCAATTGACATAAAAAATCGGCATGTTTAAAAAATAGCAAAAAGACAGCTCGCAGTAAAAACTAAAGATGCTAAATGAAATTGGTTTGATTATAGGAGTATGAAAACGTTTTTGCATTGAATCTCATTTGAAAAAATAACTTCGGAGGAGCGCAAGCAGTTGAAAAAAAAGTTAAGCTTTTTTATTTTAGTTTCAATAATTAAACTCAGCAAAATGTGCAAGTTTTCCCAAACTACTTGGCATATTGTTGGCAAATTACTAGCTATTTACAATTTAATTGTTACAAAATAAAAGACAAAACACTAATTAACAACGAAAGCTAACATCAATAATGTTAGATTTATAGTGAATACAATAAATATATATATATATATATATATATATATATATACATATA
>CABFPE010000059.1:1414396-1424414 GCA_900660155.1 Hofstenia miamia | reverse complement strand
ATATATATATATATATATATATATTCCTCTAGTGAAATTGATTGTAAAATATTTATTTACCATATTTGTAATACTGACGATGACTCCAATCAATCGGAATAGATAAGGCAATTTACCGTGCATGGGTAGTATAGACATTGATAGGTTTGGCGGTGAATGGGTTAATATACTAGTTTCCCAATTACTTACAAAGAAATTATGAAAATTACCTGCAGAAATCGATACTGGTGGAAAGACAATCGCCGCCTGGTTATCATCAACTTCCATTGAATATAAGATAAAACATTTAGTATATCATTGTCTTCCAAAAAAAAATTGCTCATATAAAAAATAGCCCATTGCTTTATTCAAATATATACCCTATACAAATTATTTGCCAGTAAATATAATAATACTAGAGCAAACTGTTATAAAACTGGCACCAAAGATTATGCATGTCTTTTGATCTAGATTTCTACAAAAAACCCTTCAAAACTGAATGCTGACAAATGTATTATCTGATGTTAGCATCACTTTAATTTTCTAAGTACCAAGGCCCAAGTCCAACACAGGAGCCATGGAAATAATTTAAAAATACCTAAAAAAATACATTTAGTGGAGTGCAATATAAACTTAATAAAATTTAGCTTGAATTCTTTTCATATAATTAAGGATAAATATTTGAAAATATACTAAAAGTATAAAACATTCCTTATACAGCTTTCGAATTATATCAAAAATTCGATATCACTGCAATAATATCTATAATTAGGTACTTCATGTAAGGGCTTATTGCCTATAGGAGAATACCTCTGATGCAGTGATAATACTTATTTGTATTCTTTTTAATTTTACGCATCACAAAAATACATTCTATTCTATTCTATAATTGATATTTATTAAACACTTTAATTGGTAAATGGAAAACTAAAAAATAAATTAGAGCAGAGTTGAAAATTTATCTAATTTTACAACAAAGAAGGTATTGTCAAAATGGTATAAAGCGGAAGTTGACAACCTAAACGTAATGCTCGAAGGAAGTGCAAAACAAAATCTCACAACAATCGCAACTGATATGGACTGACCAAATTTTCAATCTAGACAGATAGATTATCGAATATAATAGACTTATTAAATTCAAGATAATCCTTTAAAACAAATCGAAATTTAAAATGCGTTTGCATTAAGTCTAGTAATACATGTAATAATAATAATATTGATGCATTTTCTTCGTTAAAATCATTGCTGAATTTGATACTATACATGGCAATTTCCAAATGATCATTTCTAAAAATAAAAGTTGTTTATTAACTGTGAACAGTGAGCCTGAATTATAACAGTTTAGATATGAACCTGTTATATAATTCATTCGTCAAAACTCCTATCAGTTATGAAATAAATGTATGGGGAGGAGCGAACGTTACCTTTCTAGCAACTATTGACAATATTCAGAAGAGAGCTGTGAAGTGTAAAATCGTTTTAAAAATATATGATACAAGCAGCAGACAGAAAATTATATCAGCAAATATGTTCTAGCAGTGATTACTTATTCTATCACCACATCCCCGCCAGATCTCAATATGCCGTCCAGACATTAAGAGAAAGAAATTCTCCCTCGGACAGGCAAGCCTCTCCAACCAATGCAATTATATTGCATTTCATCTGGTTGATTAATTTTTTTGCAAAACACCCAAGTTTTGAGTGAGGGATTGGGGTTAGAGTTTTATACCCATTTTATGACGTCACACAAACTGGGTCCCCTAAAGTACAATAACGCCGTATTTGCCAGACTTTTTTCTGACAGAATGCTGAGGATTTTCTAAGTTTTCCAACTCAATTTATTTATTAGACAATTCACATGTATTTGTTCGAATAAAATTAAGCATTATTTCTGTTGTTTCTTTAGTTTGTTACAAAATTTAATCAAATTCATCTATAAGCCTATAGAACGTAAATATTTAAAGCCTAAACATGCCCTAGAAATCTTCATGATTCTACTCTAAAAGTAGCACTACCCTGACCAGTACTTCAAGAAAATTGATGCATTTCAACGAAAAAATCAAAAGGCATACTTAATAACACTTTGTGCTTCAAACTAATTAGTCCGTACTACCACTACAGATCTGTGTAAATGAGAAAAATATTTACCAAATGGGGATACAGAGCTCACTGATGAATAAATCACAAAATATACATATATTTGGAAATTATGAACACTAAACATAACATCTGCAATTACGAAATGACACGGTAAATATAGATATGATAAAATACATTAAAAACCTCTTAGATGGTCTAAGTTAGACTTAGACTACTTCAGCTTTTACTTTTAGCCGACTTTCGATCATTAACTTTATTAACGTAAATTCATTTCGTACAAAATGTACATATCTAAGAATGATCTACAGTGTTTTCACTCAAAGCTCTTTTACTCAATGGGAATGTTTCACTCAATACCATCTTTCACTCAATAGGATGTTTGTTCAATTCATTTTTTACTCAACATCATCTTTCACTCAATGCACGGTTCACTCAATTCAATAATAAGTGAAATTCAGTTATTGTCAAAATAACCAAAATGAAGATCAGTGTAAATTAGCCTTGACGACTTTGAAAAAGTTGATTGCGAATCAAGCTTCATATTCAATGTTCAAATGTAATTAAAGTTTAAAAATTGAACAATTAGATGTATTGTAAACTACCAACTACTTTTAATTGGCAAGTTTCATTATTCTGTTGGAAATTCAAAGCATTCACTCAATAAAATTCATCAGGTTCAATCAAAGTCGTAGAGATTTAGTATCATCAGAAAAATTTATATTATAGTGCTAGCAATTCTTATGAAAACCAGGTGGACTTTTCATCATTAAATATCTAATGCCTTTGACTTTTTAACATTAAATATTTAGTGCCTTTGTTTTTAACCTTAAATTAAGATCGCCTTGGAACTCTTTCTTGCTACAGTGTATCCTTTGATTATCTGGTTGTTATGCCAACCTTTTTTTCCACCAATATAGTATATTAGTATATGTAATGTTGTTCCAAGCCAAAACTATTGGTAAATAATTCACCAAAAATCTGAATTTCATAGTTTTTGTGATTCTCTACAAAATCTACTTTTGTAGATATATACAATTTCTCAGGAGTACAGGTAGGATTAAGAATTAGTTTAAAATTGCAGAAAGAATATTGTAAATTTATGTATATGAAAAAGTGCCTGCTTGTTCACTCTATACTCTGGTGGTATGATCAAACTAGTAGCATTTAGAGGAAGTGTGGGATAAGACTTTCGCTTTAAAGAGCCTAATGCCCTTGATGCCATTGACATTGGCGTTAGATGTACTGCAACATCTTGGACTAAAGATGCAGATACGTTGCGGTATACTTGTCCTAAAATAATATAAATTGCAAAGAATCAGTACTCAATACGATAACACTGTAATATAAATATTTATTCATTTTTATATTTTCTAGATAAATTGATAAAGAGAATCATACTGGGAATCTGGGAAGGATTATGTTTTATACTGTTGCTCATATGTTGCCAAGCAATTGTTGCTCTTATGATTTCTGCATGAGGTGCAGCATGAATATGTATTCCACTTTCAGAACTAAATTAATTCATTTGGCATATGTTATTTTAAACCATTATGAAAAATTAATCAAATATTCTCTTAATGCTATTTTCATTGGGAGTAGTATTCTGAATTAAAATTTAATACCATGTTAGAATATATTAAAGCACATTAAATACTTTGAATGACATAATTGTTAAAAACGCGTTTTAATGCATTTACCTTATAACATAATTTAAATCCGAAATTAAACGGGCTTTGCAGCCCTCAAAGAAGCACTTCCAATATCTTTTTCCATTTTTTGCAAAGTGCAAATGAAAAAAGTTGTTATTATAGAGAGCTTTTTGCTACCTCGTTTGGTTGTCAGAACTTCGGCCATGATATGCAAATGACGAGTTTTGAAAACACCGCTAAAATTGAGTGAACCGGTCATTGAGTGAAACGTCATTTTGAGTGAAATGTAAATTGAGTGAAACTTCCTATTGAGTGAGAAGTGAATTGAGTGAAACATTTTGAGTGAAATCTCTGCACGCCAATCGATGGTCACAGTCCTATGACGATTTTTATTGTAAACTTTATGATAACTTCATTTGTTTCTATTTGTAAAAAACTATTTTAGCAAATTTATAATCTATATTCAATACAATAATTTTAAAAATATAATTAAGCTATTTTAAATTAGTTTTATAGATTTTCGAAGNTCTTCCCCTATAAATCCCAAAATGTCACAATCACAAAAAGTATCATCTATTATTGAGACGGTTTTGCCCAAGGGAGTAGCCATGATTGGAAACCCCCCCAATGCTTGGAAACATACTATAACAGTTGCTTATGTTTTGTAACATAAAAAAATACTTAAAAATCAAATCAATTATTTTCAACATAAATAAACAAAGGCGTCTGTTAGGTGACCAACATCAAAACTGCAGATATTTTGCAGATTCCCAATTATTTCCCACATATGTTTTGAGCATTTTTAATAATAATATTTGAAGAAATTCTGCAGATGCAGATTTGAAATTAAGTAATCTCAAGATGCAGATAAAATTTTTTAGAGTTTGTGGGTACAGATTAAAAATATCAATCAATGCATACCTTTGCTCTAGATCCTTGGGTGTATCACAATATCTATGAAGGGGAATCTAATTTTGGGTTGAATTAAGTTGTTTTATTCTCTTTCTTTCCAAAATCAAAAACAAAATAGTAACTAATCTTTCTCTGCACTCCTATTTATGCTCTTTGCAAAATGAAATGCTGTTTAGAGTGGAGAGGAAATATTAAGTTCACTACAATATACAACATTATCATATAAAATTCCCTGTGACGTAACATCGGCTTTGTTTCCTTGTGATTCTACACATTGAACTTCAGAGTTCTTAATCCATAGTACTATATTGTAGGCTTTTGCTATGTCCAGTAAGTTTGTAGACGTAATTCTGTGTTTCCTGGCTGATTTGTATAATGCTCTGGGGTCTCTGAACATTATTGTACCCAAAGTTGATTCCATAAGTGCTACATAAAAAATTAACATTCCTTTGAAAAACATGCATTTCCTTTATAATTTTGAGAAAAACAAACATAATAGAAATTTATCCTTCTGTATCTGTGTCACAATAAATTTCAGTCAAATATAATTTTTTAGCATTATTCCAATAAATTTTCTTTGGTAAAAGCAAATAAAAAAGTTTTATGGCTAGTAAGTCGTTTATATCTTTATCTTGTGTATCCATAATAAGTTGATTAATTAATATCCATGGGACAACTAGAGGCCATGAGTGACAAATGTGTCCTAACCATATTTGGTGTTTTTTCATCAGTAATTCTCATGTTGGTGTCGAATTAAAGTTTCAAGAACTAATTGAACCTCTATGATTTTGGTATATACATCTTTGTTTTTATTACTGCACAAAGCATAAGCTGTGGGGATCAGCTTCTCTGCGTAAAAAAAATTAAAAGTATAAACCTAAATTACAAATTGTAGAATTAAAATGAAAACACATTGAAATTTATATATTAAATTAGTCATTTAACAATATTTCAGTTACATTACGAATTGGTTTTAATGGAATTCTATTAAGGTAAACCTGGTTAAATATTGATGGGACCATTTTAAAAGTTCCATCACCAGCAATCAGTTCAGATTGTGCAAGCAATTTGATCATGTGGTCAGAGGCGAATATGACAAGTTGGTGGTCATTGATGAAACCATCACATACTAACATATTTTCGTTCTAAATTATGGGGTAAAAATTAGTTGAAGATTTCAGAAAGAATATTGTAAATTTATGTATATGAAAAAGTGCCTGCTTATTCACTCTATACTCTGGCGGTATAATCCAACTAGTAGCATTCAGAAGAAGTGCGGGATAAGACTTTCACTTCAAAGAGCTTAATGCCCTTGATGCCACTGACATTGGCGTATACTTGTCCTAAAATAATATAAATTGCAAAGAAGCAGTACTTCATATGATAACACTGTAATATAAATATTTATTCATTTTTATATTTTCTAGATAAATTAATAGAGAATCATACTGGCAATCTGGGAAGGATTACATTTTATACTGTCACTCATATGTTGCAGAGCAATTGTTGCTCTTATAATTTCTGCATGAGGTGCAGCATGAATATGTATTCCACTTTCAGAACTAAATTAATATATTTGGCATATGTAACTTTAAACTGTTATTAAAAATTAATTAAATATTCTCTTAATGCTATTTTCATTGGCAGTAGTATTCTGAATTAAAATTTAATACCATATTAGAATATATTAAAGCACATTAAATAATTTGAATAACATAATTGTTAAAAACGCGTTTTAATGCATTTACCTTATAGCATAATTTAAATCTGAAATTAAACGGGCTTTGCAGCCCTCAAAGGAACATTTCCAATATCTTTTTCCATTTTTTGCAAAGTGCAAATGAAAAAAGTAGTTTTTGTGGAGTAGCTTTTGAAAACACCGCTAAAATTGAGTGAACCAGTCATTGAGTGAAACGTCATTTTGAGTGAAATGTAAATTGAGTGAAACTTCCTATTGAGTGAGAAGTGAATTGAGTGAAACATGTCTTTGAGTGAAATATCTTTTGGATGAAAATACAATTGAGTTGAAATATTTTTGAGTGAGTGAAATCTCTGCACGCCCTAATTAACAAGTCAATTCTAAGCAACAAAAATCAGATCCAGATAACACCAATCCAGTACACATCAGGAACAGTTTCTAATGTGGAACTCATAAAAATGAAGATGTTCACAGACTCCTACACAAAAACCACAATAGAGATACTGATGTCACCAAACCAACAAGTGGCATTTGACATCTAGTGTTCATCATGCCATTTTATCATTCCACAAAAAGTCAAATAGTCCCTCATGAAAACTTTAAACCTACAGATTATCAGTGAAATCGACCATAAATCTCTAAACTATCCAGTCATCATCAGCACAGCTCAAATAGCAAAACCTACTGGAAATTGGCATCAGTTAGAAAAACAAATCACAATCTCAAACGAATTCTGCATCCCTCCATCTATAGTTGGAATACCAATAATAACACCCTACACTAAAGACAAAGCTATTAAGCCAATTAAACACGATATACCTTTGTACAATCTATATTTTAACATGGCACAAGAGATAATAAACTTTAAAACAACAAAACTTTTCAAAGACACAGCCCACAATCTACATGATCATGATCAGGGATACCAATTACTAGTGGACACCAAAAAAGCACCCAAAGATATATACAAAAAGGGACTCCTGATATGACAACAAATTAATAACCTCAAAAGCAAAATATCTAAAAAGAAATTAAAATCACTTATTCTTTGCACAGGAATCAACAACATCATCTGGGCAAATCTGTTCCAAGAAGACTTGAAATATTATGACGTCTCATGTTGAAATACTTAGAATGATATGAGCCAACAATAATGATCTGGACCAAATGATGGAACTAATTCTACAAAATATTGACTTTCTTTACAAAAACACAAATTACCATCAATCACTAACGTCAATGTTCCAATTCTTCTTCCCAGACGCTCAACTGGACACTACATTTGCCCAAACATCTGACATAGATGCCAAAATGACGCTAATGATAGCACTTAAAGGCCAAAAACTATACAGAGCAGCATTCTATGAAGTGTTTCACACTGAATAAACAATCTCTGACAATCAATCATAATTCCAGCACCAATAAAGAACCTAAAATACGTAAGTTATCACAAAATCAAAACAATGGAAATCAAAACAATCGCTTACCTAAGCAGACAAGAGGAAATCTCTGAAACCAGGTAGGAAGAAACCAGAATACTCAATCTCTTGGGTGATACCCAAAATCTTCTACAACAACCTTCACTATAAACTGTTACATACCAAAGGTTAGCTTTGGGTGGGTGTGTGGCATCAGCATGATTCATGTGTTTGTAATTATGCATGTTCCTGAAGTTACTGCTATAGGCTCACTTACCATCAATTCCTCTCTCCTCATGTTCCCCTGTACAAGCTACCTACGTCACTGCGCAGTATTGATTAGGTCTGCCTAATGGCAGGTTGTTGTTGCTATTATGTGTACATTCTTTTGTATATATAGGGCCCTTGTGTGCACAAATGGTAATTAAAAAGTTTCTTAGTTCATGCAGCTCATTACTATTCTTGCTATTACTACTTAAATAGATGGCCATCAACAGCTAAGTCTTTGAAGGAGATAAGCTGGCCTCCATAATGTATACTACTTTAAATAGCTTATGTGTTATCAGTGCTCTTGGATGTCTCACCTCAGCAAGAGTAGATACCATGCTATCACTATGTTTTTGTTTTCTTGTATTGCTAACTATGATGATGCTAGATGGTGACCCTCTGTTAAAAGAATGCAAACCATCTGTTCTGGAAATGTTAACACTCATTTGAAATCATAAATTTTTCTTTCTTTGCCAAGCTCTGCTATCAATACAAAAAAAAATTCTCACTATACTTTGCCTCAATTATGAATGGTTTAACAGTGGTCACAATTCACAATGTACCTGTACCTGTATTTTTGCTGCAAAACATCTCTCAAATTATAAATTACTTTATGAAAACAATGATTACATATTCACAATCATCCCTGAAAACTCTTACCAAAATTGAATTAATGGAACTTGTTATGAATCAAGCATAAAAATTAAACAAAATAGAATCTAGAATGTCAGACTTAGAAAACCAACTGTCTTATGCCCAAAATGACCCCAACTTCATGACTCAGGAACAATTCTCAGTGTTTGAAACATCCATGATAGAAAACCTAAACGTATTTAGAACTAATATACTTGAAACTATTACAAATCTATTAAAACCAAACATGAACCTGAGTCAACCATCCCACATAGCAGAACCAAATGGCTATCCAGATCCATCTCAAGGAATGGTACCACCAAGTCCGCCAATTTCGCCACCTATACAATCACCAATAGCAGTGAGCCCTCATGCAATATTCAATACCAAATCTAAACAAAGAGTATCAATGCTACTTGATGAACCATTGAAAACTGATTTAAAATTGCATAAAATGCCTCAATATTTCACAGGAAAATTTGACACAAAAGGCCAAACATTCTATGAATGGATAATCTTGTTTGAAATCTACCTAGTGCAACAGCATGGAACCAAACAAAATGACAATACACAACTGCCTCTCTTCCTAAAGGAACACGCTTGCAGGTCTACCTCAACCTTGATGCAAACATAAAAACAGACTACAACAAACTCGTCAACACAATGAACAATCATTTCAACAATGAATACACTTGCAAACAATATCAAATGCAACTCTATGCCTGCAAAATGAAAAAAGATGAAGACATTATCAATTATATCTACAAAGTTTACCACTTACTTTGACTATCACAAGAAGAGGAATGCTACTACTCCCAAGACCTCTATTCATATGTATTTGCAGGACTACCACCATCAATGAAAGCCAAATTTGGTAGCAAATGCAATATCAATGACGAAATCAACACTCTCATTAAAAAAGCCATCAACATTCATGATTGAAAATAACAAATGAATCAACAGGCAATGTGGAAACCAACCACCAATGTTTCAAATAATTAGTTCTGCCAATGGCAGGTTGTTGTTGCTATTATGTGTGCATTCTTTTGTATATATAGGGCCCTTCCCAGATAACAAATTTTGGTCTAAACAACTTTGTTTTTTAGTTGTTTTTTTATGATTGTTTTAACGTTGAAATGGTACCCTTTTGACTGGTCTAAACAATGTTGTTCCAACAACGTCACATTAGGTTGCTTTTTGGTTGTTTTTTCTAAATAAAAAAACACTATTTTTAGGTCATAACAACAGTGTTTTATGTTGCCCATGATTGTTCTAGCATTACTTTTATATGCAATACATCAAATTTATATTGATAATTAGTTCAAACATTGCTGTTTAAACTAACACAAGCCCAACAAAGG
>CABFPE010000059.1:1374747-1385315 GCA_900660155.1 Hofstenia miamia | reverse complement strand
ACACAAACACAAGGAGGCGAGTGCGCAAGAGTTCTCAAACCGGATGTTGATGCAAGGGCAGAAGGGACGAGAACAACGAGACGGTCAATAAATGACGCAGAGTAAAGAGGCGTCCTCATGGTACTCAAGGCCAATTCAAGGGCAGAGATACAAACGGACAATCAGCCTCTTCACAGCTTAACTTTCCTTCCGGGGGATCACTTCCCTGATTCAAGGGTGGTGAAACAACCGGAGTTCCAGGGGAAGGTGTGAGTGGTGGAAGAACCATGGAGATCCGGAAGCGATTCAAGGCTGAAGGTATCTCCACCCGAACCATGGCTGGTCAAGTACCGTTGGTTGTAACTGATAGCTGATTCAAGGGCAAATCAGTTGACACCAGTGGCACAAGTTCACAGCCTATGGACTGGGAACCGAGCACCAGCAGATTACCTTTATTGATGAGGCAAATAGACGCCTCCTCAGAAACAACATCAGAGCGTACAGTAAGATCTTGAGAAAGAGAGAAGGGAATGTCAAAAATCAAGGGGGGAAAATTTGCACCGGACCTCATTTCGTAGGAACAACTACTAACTTCATCGCAATTATTACTATCCCCAAAGACACAAACAGTGATCAATAGAATAAATATTGAAAAGTGGGGAGAATTGAATGGATTGACACCAACAGTGAACGATTCCTGGTAGAAATAAAAGTAACAAAGGAAAAGAAGGAGATAGCAGAAAGGAACTACCAGAGCATAAGAGAATAGCAAAAGGTTCACTGAAGCATTTATGCGCACAGAACTAGAAGAACTGTTGAAGCCATTTAAACAGATTGCGGTCAACATTGAATGCATCACGTCCAAAATCGACATACAAGAACGTATACGAATGAAATTGAGCAAACAGGGATTAATGCAATCATTTTGGGAGACAATCCCAGAAGCAAAAACGAATTACCCCGCCACCATTGGATTAGCAATGGCATCTAACACAACGGGCCCTTATGATGAGAGACTTGTTGATACAAAGATCTTACTATGTACGCTGCCAAATACGATTGCAATACCTATGGTACTGCCAAGATGGAGACTCCTGAAAGAGGTAAGACCAGCAAAAGCATTTCTACACAAATATAAATCATACGTGAACTCACAACGTAAAGCCATAGAGATGACAGAACGGGAAGATTACAAGAGAACGAAAAAGATATTGCTAGATAATGACAATAAGGAATGCATTTACATAGAAGGAAACATCACCCCAGATCAGCTATATACAAGGGGAAGAGCAATACACATCCAACTCCAAGAACTGAGGGAGGAAATAGAGAAACGCCAGCTGTGGGCAGTTATGCTGTTTTCGGGAGTTAACGATATTGTATGGACTGATATGTGGGAACAAAAGTATCGCTACTACGACGTAACGAAAAGAGTGGAGATTGTCACTATGATGCACATTGGAAAAAATGATCCTGGCAACATATCAGAGCAGGAAGTAGTAGATAACATCAGCTTTTTCTATAAAGATGTAGCGAATACGCGCAGCCTACGGAAGGTTTTTACGTTCTTTTATCTGAATACGCAGATGAGAGCAGATCTAGCCCACACATGCAAAGCCGATGCGCAAATGATGCTCCTAATAGCAATAAAAGGCATTTGCTTATACGAGAAATACTTTGAAATTTTCTCACGAAAGATGAACGAATTGCGAGAGATGACACCTATAGCGGAGAATATCAGAGAGACTCGATTCCTAAAATATGCAAACACTGTTACCACCAAACGTGAGGCAGTATTAAAAATGTCGAAGCAATCTGAATACGTGATGATAACATGGGAAGATTCTGAGGCGGAGTCACTTATATGAAAAGCAGACACTCTCGTGCATGGGGAGCGACCAGTGCTGTCCATAACGCAAGCTGAGGAGGGCGTGTAGCATCATCCAAAAGGAATAAGCTGCAAACAGAGATTAACGTTGAATGATTAATAGTGATCAGAATTATGATTGTAAAAATTTAGTTAATTATCCTATTCATTTTGTAAGATGCAACCAAGTTACAATATTGTACATTCTAAGAAAATTACCAGAGCCGATTAAGTAATTTTTGACAAATTGTAACAAGCAAAATTACGCTTACATAAGAACAGCCATATTGGCAAGAAGAATAATTCAAATACATAAATCAGCAGGTACTGAAAACTTTTTTATAAATAGCTGAGAATTTAGAGGAAAATTGATGAACAATAAATTCTTCAGAGTTTATTTTATTTTCATTCTTCATTTATATGGTTTTGATATTTAATAAAATGTTCAGCTAAGCAAGTTGTGTCGAGTAGTGGGAGGGTCCTTGTGCCAGTCATGAAACCGCACTTATGTTACGGTTAGGAGTTTTTCGATTCTTGCTTAGTCTGACTATTGATCTATACATGTATAATTTAATAGATGCTTGAAACGGCTGGATAGTCAAACCCTAGGAATATATATCTATTCTTAATAGTAGGAGACTTGACTATAATTGACCAAATAAATGACTTTACATGTATCGTTATTAAATGTAAGTATAGGAAACTGCAATCTATTAATTAATTTACAAAGCCAGTAATTTTATGGTAATGGCTACTTTAATATTATTTAAATGCAGTTAGTGTCAATGCCCGGTTGCTTTACTTAATCAAACCAACAAACACTTTACAAAATTGAGTTTAAGTCAGTTACAACTTGACATGAGTGCACACACTGAGCTAAGGTAAGGTACACATAATTAGTTCCCATTGAGCTGAGATGGTGCAGTGGACTTGGTCAATCATTCATGAAAGAGAGGAACTGTGGTGTGGAGATCAGCTTCAGGCAGTAGCCCACAGATGATTCGATGAGGAAGCGTCACATGGCTTCATCACCTAAATAGTGATGATTAGTACTCAATTAACCTAACTAGTTAAACAGAGAGGAAAAGTTGGGCGGTTCACCAAAGTAGTAACTCCTCATCCGCAATTTACTGAGTGGTAGTTATTAACAATAATACACGATGCAAATAGGCCAGTTGGAGGATGTTGCACTTGTGCCAGTCATGAAACTGCACTTAAGTTCTGGATAGGGAGTTTTTCAATTCTTGCTTAGTCTGACTATCAATCACTACATGTACATTATAACTGATTCATGAAATGGCTGGATAGCCAACAATTAGGATTATATCTATATTACTAAAGGTAGGAGACTTGACAATAATCGACCAAATAAATGACTTTACATGTATTGTTATTAAATGTAAGTGTAGGAAGCTGCAACATATTAAATAATTTTTAAAGCCAATATTTTTATGGTAATGGCTGATTTGATATTAAATTAATGCGGCTAATGTCAATGCCCAGTTACTTTACTTATTCATTCTAGAAAACACTTTACAAAATTGAGTTTAAATCAGTAGTGTCTTGACATGAGTGCATGCACTGAGCTAATGTAAGGTACACATAATTAATTCTCATTGAGCTGATATGGTGCAACAAACTTGGTCAATCACTAATGAAGGAGGAGAACTGTTGTGTGGAGATCCACTTTGGGCAGTGGCCCACATTTAGTCAATCAGAGAACACTGCATGGCTTCGTCACCTAAACAGTGATGATTAATACTCAGTTATTGTAACTAGTTAAGCAAAGAGGAAACATCCAGCAGTTTATTAAATTAGTAAATCCTCACCCGCTGTTAATTGAGTGATAATTATTAACAATAATACATGGTGCTAAAGGCGTAGTAGAGGATGTTACACCAACATGGGTTGAAAATTTAATGAATATTCAGTTAAAAATATCATCCAAATGTTCAATTGAATATTGCATAAAAATACTATTTATATTAGGTATTACAAGTTAGTACAAATGTGATGAAGGCAAAAATGAACATTTAATGTATATTCAGTTAATAATACCAATTAAACATCCAGTGTTAGTGTAGAGTCACTTGGGGACTATATGAAAATTTTATTTTGATCTTGATTTATTCTGTAATTAGTGTTGATTACATCACTTTGACGTCAGCTCTTTATTTTCAAGCTTAATTTACAATGCTATATTTATGTCCCCTTAATGACGTGATACATGTTTTTGATGCTCAATTGAATTTGCAAGGGAAACATGATTGTATGATTTCTTGAGTTGTAAACAAAGGCAGGTAACTATTTTGAACTATGAATAAAGAGGGAAGACTTTGTAGCAAACTGCAATAGAATTTACCCCCAATTTATAGTGAGCTGAGAGATAAGAACTACATTCAGACTGTTGTATTTGTATTGAGCTAGAACATAAGTTATGAGACAAATAGGATAGCACCACACACTCAAATCAAAAACTACCTTCCCCTCAGGTAGCACTTTGGCTGAAAGCAGTATTGTAGAGTCACTTGGGTCTCCTTTTTTGATTTTATTCTTCTAGTTATTCAGGCACTCAGAAATTAAAGTTACATCACTGTAATGTCATGATTTTGTGATTTGTTGCTATCAATTTGTATCAATTTCTTTTAAATCAATTTGTCTATTCTTTTGAGTGCAGTTATTTGATCAAATTATTATTTGTCTCTCAATCTAAACCAACATGTGACTGCTCATTTAATTTTGTAAGGGAACTCTTGCAAAAGTTGTAAACATTAAGCAGGTAATAATTTATGAAAGTTGTAATAAATACCTGAGAAACTTGTAGTGAAAGCAGAATGTAGCATCTGCTACCAAGCATTGATGTAGGTTAGATTATTCTTTAAATTATTATTCCCTATACTATGCAGGTAGGGATGTACATGGATTAGCTATTTGTTGCATGTATTTCTGTTAATCTTCATTTAACTGAAATAACCAAATACTGTTTAGGTACTTCACCCTCATGATTGATGTATAAGTGGCCTCTGGCCAACTCTGATCTCTGCATCACCTCATTAGTGTTTCCATTGTTGAAGTAGATAGCTCCCAACCTCAGCTCAATGAAGTTCTTATGTGTTCCCTATCCTAGCTCAGTGCAGTTCTCAATGTTAATTGTAACTGACTTAAACTCAATTTGTATTGTGTATTCATGTCACTTTGCAACCTTGCAATATCACTAGCTACCTAATAATTATTACTCTAGCCATTACCAAAAACTATTGGCTTTAATTTAGTTAATTAAAATAAGTTACATAATAACTTGCAGCTTCCTACCTTACATTTAAATATCATAATGCATGCTTGGTCTTTTATCTGTTTATTATAGGTCACCTAAGTCTATAAGATAAAATATGTATAACCTATGGTAGGCTATCCAGCCCTTTTTTTGCTGATGTTAATTATTGGTTACATGCAAATGATCAAATCACTAGCCAGCTAAACAGAGAAAAACTCCTATTCATACACATAACATAAATGCAGGTTCATGGTTTGGATCAAGGACCCTCAAGTTGCTCCCAATATGTGCCCAAACCACTACTACTGCATTTACCATTTAGCTTGACATTCTGTGTAAATAAGCAAACTGATATAAAATCTAAAGATAAGATTTTCAAAGAATTTACTTCAACAAATTCCAAATTGATTTTCACTCTATTTATAGTTGAATTCAAAAAGTACCTGTCTTTCAAAATTCAAATTTGTTCATCTGCCAAAATGGCTAAAAATAATGAAGCAAATTCACCCCCTTCATTTGGTCAAAATTTGACAACAAGTACTAATTTGCTATGTTATTACTTGGTTGCATTTACAAAGATAATCTGATAATTAAACTTAAATTGTTTTTCTAATTAACAATCATAATTCGATCTTAGTTTCAACTAATCATCTGATCTTCTTTCTTTATTAGCAGCATTATTCTTTGGATTATGCTACACACCCTCCTCAGCTTGTGTTATTTTTAGTATTGCGAATTCTCTGTGGACTAACTCATCTGCTTTTCTAATTATTGTTTCTGTTTGGGGATAATTCCAGCTTGTTGTTGTGAATTCTGGTTGTTTGTTTATTTTCAATACCGCCTCTTTCTCCATTGTTACTGTGCTGTGGTATCACAGGAATTTAGCTTCTTTGATATTTTCAGATATTGGTGTTATCTCTCTGAGTGCATTCACTTTCTCTGAGAAGATCTCATAGAATTTTTTATATAGATGAATCCCTTTTATTGCTATCATCAATGTCATCCGTGCATCTGCTCTGCTAGTGTGCACCATTTCCACGCATACCATTGTGTTTGAGTAAAAGAATGTGAACACTCTCCTGAGGCTTCTTGTGTTTGCCACGTCCTTGTAAAAGAGGCTTATGTTTTCTCTCACTTCCTCCTCTGTTATTGTTGTTGGATCATTTTTATTTAATCTTATCATTGTTACTATCTCCACTCTTTTTGTGACATCATAAAAGTGGTACTCTTTGTACCATAAATCTAACCACACCACATTGTTTACTCCTGAAAACAGCATGATCATTTTTGTTGTTCATTTGTCAATCTCCCCTCACAGTTCTTTCAGCTGTTCATGTATTAGTCTGCCTTGAGTGTATAGTTGATAAGGAGTTATCACTCCCTCAACATATACCCTTTCTTTGTTATCATTTTTTAATAGTATTTCTTTTGTCTTTTTATAATCATCTCATTCAACTATCACTTTTGCATCTTTTTTCATATTCATGTATGTTTGATATTCATGTAAGAAAGTTTTGGCAAACTTCACGTTTTTCAGTATCCTCCATCATGGGGGTACCATCGGGATTGATATTGTTTGTGGTGGAGTGCATATGAGGATTTTAGTTTTTATCTGTTCTTCTATCTCTCTATAATCTTGTGACGTTGTCAGTGCTGTTGCTAATCTGATCATGGCTGGATAATTCATTTTACTTTCTTTCAGTGTTTCCCAGAATATTTGTGTTAAGCCTCTCCTGCTCATCCTCAATTGGATCTCATCATTCACTTCTAATTTCGACGTGATGCATTCTACATCCACTGCCAGTTGATTATACAGTTTCAGCATCTCTTCCAATTCAGTTTCTGTGAATGCTTCCATGAACATCAGCTTCATTGATGCTACTGTTTGCTCCTCCTTTACATATTGGTAATTCCTAGAGCATATCTTTTCTTTCTCTTTTGTTATTTTTATTTCAAATGAAAATGTCTCATCATCTCTATCAATCCATTCCATCACGTGTTCTGGTGTGGAGCCTCTCTATTTCTCTATGTTTATTCTGTCTATTTGTTGCTGCATTTTCAGTGATAATATTAGCTGTGTTGACGTTAACAATTCTTCCTCCCCCAACATCTCTTTTTGTGTTTTTGTTGTCATCTCACAGACTTCCATTGGTTCAGTTATGCCTCCCCTGCACATCATTTCCATGCTCTTGATGATTTTTATGAATGTGCAATGAGGGCTCTCTTTTTCATATCTCTTCATGTCTAGTTCCAATGTTTGTTATATCTCTTTATTTTTCATCATGGTTGTGATTTCTTTTGTGTCTACAATTTTCCATTTGATGATTTTCTTTCTTGTTATCGAGGGTTCTGTCTCAACTTGTCTTAGTCGTGTTTCAGATGTAGTGCCCCACATGTATTTCCTCATGGGCTCATCAAATATTGTTATCTCTTCTGGCATGATCCCTGTTTTATTTGCTATATCCACTGTTGACATTCTTCCTAGTGGACTTTTGTTAATAATCAGTCTACTGATGAGCTTTTCAATCTCTTGCATTGGTTTCATCTTTTTGTCTGGGGATGTCAACTTCTCAACATGCCTCTTCAACAACCATTTATTCATCTGCATGTTCACTGGGGATAGAGCTATCTCATATCTCTTTGCCTTTGCTAACCTATGGCGTACTGCTCTGGAAATTGGTAGCCTAAATTCCTGCTCTTCTGTTGTAAAAATCGCTAGAATCCATGCTGAGGTTCTGAATCTTATCTCTGGGGTGTTCTTTTCCTCAAATACCATATTTTTGAAATCTTTTGTTGAGTTTAACTTGTATGCTCTGTTGATTTCTGATAGTGCCACTTCAACCATCTTATGGTATTCTTTCAATGGAGCCTCAATATGTATTTCTGGCCATTTTTCTTCTGTCTTCTTCTGTAGCTTCATTTCCTTCCATATCTCTTGTATGCTTTTTATATGTTTCTGCCTTTGCGTGAGGCTGCACTTGATAAATAGTATATTTGCTCTTTCTATGCCCTCTGCATGTGTTGTCATTTCTATTGTTTTCACCTGCTTAAATAAATCAATGGCTATGCATAGGTCTACCATTAATCTACAATAGGCTACCCTGTAAGTCTAGGCAAATTAGTTCCACAACCTTTGCTTCTGTTGTTAGTTTCTCCCATAGGAACATGTTTTGACCTGTATCTGTAGTTCTGTGATTATCATTCTTCCAATGATTACTACTCTTTGCCCTGCACTCTAGCCATTCTTAACTTTTGATCTATCTGTTTTTCTAAATTCTTATTATACTCTTTTTCTTTTAGGATGTGAATGATAGTTAGATTGTCTTTATCAATGTTAATTTCCAGTATCTTCACAATCTGTTCTATATATGCCATGATTGCTTGGGCTGTTTCCAGTGTGAAGTTGTCATCAAACATTACATGAACCATGCTGTGCATATATGGTCGTACTACCATTTTGTCTAGTTTTCTTTGATAGCTTATAATCATGTTGACCATTGGTCTTTTCTGTGTGTCTAATACTATTGGTAGATTGCTGCCCTCTGTCTTTGCTATCTTTCAAATGTGACTCTTTGTTTCCAGTGACAGTTTTTGATATGCATTGGTTCTCATTTTCATTGTGCCCATGAAGTAGGGGTGCAAGGTTTCCCTGTCTATTTTTGACATTCTTTTCTCTCTGTCTTTTGAGTGCACTGTTCTTTTGGATATGCTTTCAGAGGGGGTGTGTAGCTGTGTCATCCATAATGGACTACTGGTGCTCAGCTCACTGTCAAGTGAGTCCATGCTGATGGTTTCAACTGAATCACCCTCAAATCAGCTCACAGTTGGCACTTTCAGCAATTGACCAGTCATGGGTTATGTTGATATGTCAGCCTCAAATTACTTTTGTATGTGCACAGTTCTTCACCCACTTTCACCTTCCCCTGGAACTCCAATTGTTCCACTGCCCTCAAATCAGCAAGGTGGACTGGAGGGAAAGTTGTGCTGCGTTTCACCAGTTCTCTGTAGATATAAATATATAGATATAAATGAAAATATTAAAACAGGAAATGATTATATCAAGCATAGTAAAATAAATGAAGACCTTGAAAATGCATCAAGCAATGACATAATAATTACACCAATTATATTTAATTTACAAATATACACAATAAATGAGAATGGAACACAGATTGCAACAAAATTGTCTATGTGTTAGAGCAGATTCAAAAATTATATTCCTAAAAACAAATGATAATATCTATTTTGAATATTTAGATTATAGTGTAGCATCATCCAAAGTAATCTAAAAGCTGCTAACATTGATTGAGAAGAAGAATAAGATCAAAAAAAATAATTATTAAAAATACAATGTAAAAATATATGATCAATTTAGATTAATTTGTATTATGCAACTAAGCAAGAACAAGTGTCATTAATTAGAGTTTAGTATCTGCAGATAATAATACTTTTGTCAAAACTGAGGGGGCAAAGTCGCTTCTATTATAACCACAATCTTGGCAGATGAACAGTATAATTTGAAATCAGCAGGTACTTTTCTCAAAATACTACAAATAGATTGACTTCACTGAAGACAATTGATAAAGAAATTCATTTGGAATTCTTACATTATTTTCTTGATATGGTTTGATTATTTAATAGAATGTCAAGCTAAATGAGTTGTTTTTAGTAGTGGTCTGGATCCATCATGAGATCAATTCTAGGGTCTTTGTGCCAGATCATGAAATTGCACTTATGTTAGGTATAGGGTTTTTCTCTCATTTAGTTGACTATTGATCACTCACTACATGTATTAATTATAACAGATTCAAAATATGGTTGGATAACTGAAACCTAGGAATTATATCTATATTATTTTAGATCCAAATTATTGACTATAATGTGACTCATAAAATGACTGAACATGTAGTAATTATTAAATGTAATGTGACTCATAAAATGACTGAACATGTAGTAATTATTAAATGTAGGTTAGGAAGCTGCCAATTATTAAACTAGTTATTAAAGCCAATATATTTCATGTAATATTAACAGAGCAGCTAGTAACAAGTCTGGTTGCTTTAACATGAAACACTTTTACAAAAAAGAAACTAATTTGAATTGTGTCTTGTCTTGAGTATACACTGAGCTAGGGTAGGGTACACATAAGGTACATTGTTTAGCTGAGAAGTGGAACTCAACCAAGTGGATCCTCAGTGACCAAGTAAAACTGGATGTGGAGATCAGCTTTGGGCAGATGCCCACTATCAATCTTTGGGGAAATTGCTGTATGGCCTCATCACCTAAATAGTGAAGACTTAAATCTAGTTATGTTAATAGAAATATACCTGCAAAGATACAACCAATGTTATAAAGTAACAAATGATAAATAGTAATAATGCCTGGTAGAGGATGTTACAATAGAGGTCTCCTTGTAAACTTAGCAATAATGCAACATTAACAGAATAT
>CABFPE010000059.1:1342137-1355979 GCA_900660155.1 Hofstenia miamia | reverse complement strand
GTCCCTACACCTTTTTTGGGAGACATCGTTTTTTTTTTGTAAAAGTAGAAACCATGCCTGACCATTATTGCCAACAGATCATATACTTACTAATTTGTTATTGCCTAATGCCGTTGGGTGGGTGCAACTCTAAGTAACTAATTTAGAACTACTTAGAATATGCAATGATAGTTGAACCCTAACCCTAACCCTAACCCTCCGCCTGCGTAGGCTTAATAAAATTCTACTTTGTGTCACCTAATCAAATCTTAGATAACAAACGAAGTTAAGTATTAGCAAACCTTTATTATCCACAGAAACTATTAGTAGTAGCCAACCCATGGTTATAGGGAAATTATTGCATTTATGTTATTAAAAATTACTATTTTCTTAAATATTTACTAAAGTGGGATAATTAATGGTAATATCTGAAAATTTAATAAATCTGTCATAAATAATGATCAAAAACAAAGACTCCATGCTTCAAAATATTACCAATGATATCATGTATTATGTAGCTGATATCAGATGAAAATAGCAAACATGTAGCAATGATTTCCATTGTACTTTGCATAATGCTTAATTATTTTTCACGATCCAAAAATTTTATTATAAGAACACAGTTGTTGTAGACTGTCTTGATGCATTTTTGATGTTTTACACAAATGCGCTCTCCATGATTATGATTATATCATGCAAGGGAAATTCATTGCTTCAAAACATTAATGCGATAATTTTATTTTAGGGTACGCAAAAATTCAAACATAATCCCCGTGCATGTCAAAAAGACTAGTTTACCAAATCAAATATCTAGCAAAGAACACAATTTCTAGTCTGCAGTCATGTGAAAACAAAAAAACAAAGAACAAGTTCACAAAGTTTTTTTGGGAAAAAAAGTTCCAAAAATGTGAAAAATGTGATTAACATGGTTTGGAAAGCTTTTCTACCAACAGGGGCTTAACTCACGAAGTAAAATTGGAGGCAGAAGCAACTGTATTTGCCCTACCTGCTGAAAAAAATTTGAAATTTTGAATGCCCACAAACAGCATTGCGGATGCAAGGAAAACGAAATATTTGTTTATCTAGCATTTTGTATGGTAGTGCAGAGACACATAAGAGATTCGAATTTCTGCGACTATAAGGCAACCCTGTCCTAACGTTTTAAATTGAATATATTCAACCTGAGATGAAAAGGGATAAAACATTTTAGGATCCGATCCGAACAGATCCGAATACAAAAAAAGTATTCTAATAATAAATAAACATGGACTTAAAATATATTTATGTTTTTTAAATGCGAATAAAAAATTTTAAGTTCTTCAATAATGTCTTGAGATGAAAAATGGACATATGCCATATAAAGTGGAGGACAGGGTCGGACATGGATCGAGGTATTGGAAAGTGGGACGACTTACGAAATAGTGCATGCTAATCAACTCAAATGTAATGAATTTTAATTAACTTAAAAGCAATGTGTTAAAAAATCAATACTAAATCTTAAAATATTACAATAGTATCAAATGCTCTTCTAGTACTGCAGTCTAATACAGTCATTTTGGTAAAGCAAATCAAAAAATTTCAAGAAATGTTTTTGTCAACAATCATAAGATGGGCCTAAAATTTTTCGCCAATGTCCCTTTATGTTTGAAATAGATTGCTTCTTTTGTCTGTAATTGTCCACCCACAAGAAGCAAATCCATTTCTGATTGGTGTAACTTTGATTATGTGTGGAAATTGATAATTCGCTCTGCTAAGACTCCAACAAATTCACTTTTTGCTTATTTGTAAGCTTTATAGTAATTTAATTCCTCAAATTTTCATCAACTATAATTATAATATATTTATAGAGTTCAAATAGTTGAGCTTCTTTTGGTATTACCGCCCTCTTTCAAACAAGTTAAAACTTACTTCAAAATTGCAGCTAAGGAAATCAAAACAAGAATAGCACAAGTAATGGCAAATTAAAGAGCAAACCCAAAATATATATTGCAAGACATTAAAAATCATTTTAGTAGAGTGTATTAAAATCAGTGATAGAAAAATTCATTTTTCAAACAAAATTTCAGATTTAAATATAAATTTTGAATTTTGCTGAAATTGGATGATACTAAATTGGATTAAAAATTTTAAATTATGTAAGAGCAACATTAAATATAATAACACCCTATTCATAGTATGCCGATGGTATGGTTCCAAAAACATTTTGTATTAGTGATTATAATAATGACAAAAAACCTTTTGAGTACTAAGTTGATTTTGGCATGGCAAGTTGCGTAGGTGCCTATTTAAATGAGGTTTTTTGAATGAAGAGCATCCCAAATTATATTAGTATTTTTACATTTTGGCAGTGTTTGCAAAAGCTAAGGTATTCCAATTGCTTCTCTGTGTTCTGTGCTTTTTCTTTGGCATACACATTAGAGAGAATTCTTTTCAGAATTCTGCTCTTCCATTTGCAAGTTTGTATAAACAAATGTTTTTGGTTTCTTTACTATTTTATCATTATGTGATGGCTAAAATGAATCGCATTTTCAGATTTGAGGTATTCGTCACAAATTTTATAAGTTGTTGGAAGGGATAAGGCGGAACCTGTTGAATGAACAATGAAATTCAATTACAAAATTTCCCTTAGATTGAGATTATTAACACACTTAAATTGGGATTCAATGTAAAAATGTTTGTAAATTATAAAATGTACAAACAAATACACAAGTTTTAAAAAAGTTTGGATCCGAAACATATCCGACGCTTCTCAAAATGAAGATCCGATCCGATCCGATCCGATCCGAGAGCCGAGATCCGATCCGATCCGATTCCATCTCTGTATTCAACCACTCAACTCTAGCTATAATCAAAATTACATATTTTCCATAAAGTAAAACCATTTGTAGGCACTTTTCAAAAGTTCAATAGCTTCAACTGAATCCTTATCAAACTGACTTCTCCAGACTTTTCATAAAATTTCTGCACTAAGTGGGCCCAATTTTTTCAAAAATTTCCGCCTTAAGCCAGCACTAACAAGCCAGCCTGACCCTCTTACTTCTCTGTTTTAAGGCAGCAAACTTTCCTGAATTGGGTCAGATAGAGGTACAACTGTCTCTTATACACATCTCTGAATTTCTAGATAATTGAGAAATGGCGTTATGGCCACATAGCACGATGCCACTGCTTTCGCATTCACATGCAAAATTTGTAAGCTGTAAAATTGTAAAATAACTCCTTGATCTTGTAAAACAGTTTCACACATTTTATATTACAAAGCTTACATTGAACATATTGACTTTACAATGCCGGTCATGAGGATGTATAAAATATCGGTCTTTCTAGAGTTAATGTCAAAAATAGTCAGAATTTCTCATGCTACTGTCCAGGAATATAACATTAGTTTTTGTTATGCATTAGATTAGGTACTTGCATCAGAAAGATGTCATGTATTACACCTCAGTAATTCATACGGTAAAAGAATGATACAGATAGTATTGAAAAAGATATTTGTAGTTTTTCCTTGGAAAATTTATACATGTAAAGGCGAAAGCTGATGTATCAGAATTAAGCACCTACGATATCCGCAAGCATTATGTCCTACCAAATGAAAATGTACGTAGATGATTGCTAGATTTTGTCTTTGCTCTTCAAAGAATGTGACAGAATGTGGCCTTCTTCCTAGATGACGACTACTTTTTTCAATTAATTGCGTTATCGACTTTTATTTTGTTTTAAAATAATTGTATTTTTAAACTCCTCATCTGTCAACCGTTAAATGATGGATAAATGATTATCTGACGAACATCATAATATTGTTTTTCTTCTAATAAAAATAATTGATTGTATATCATTTACATCATTTGAACACCTTTCGGTGTGTTTGTCAAGCTATTTGACGTTAGATGACAATTCATACATTTTGGATTAAAAATAACAAAAAGAAATTTATTGGTTCCATTAAAAAATCTTTAGCAAGATGTATACCAGGGAGCCCATCTGAAAAATCCAAGTAAATGATAGTCTTCCCCCTGATTTTTTTTCATAGAAAATAAATTAGGTGATCTGGAAGTTATTGAATTTAACAGGACGTATTATTTTCTCTGATTAAACAAAACTGGGATAACAGTCACTATCAATTGGTTGGCTGACCAAAAATCTTCCGGCTGGCGCCCAGCTCAATTTTGGGATGGTAATTACGAAGCTGAGTGTTATTTTGCAGACAAAACAAAACTGTTTGAGCAATTTGTATTCTAAATGCACAACATTGTTTTGTTGAGTTAAAGCGTAGAACTTTATGAGGAATTGTGCCATTGAAGTTCAAACTTCTCTGCTAGTAACTTCCAACAACATTTCATCAACCTGTTTCAATGTCGTGATGCATCACATTGGGTATTATTGATATACATTCATGTTCCTTGCATTTTCCAAAACAACCATACTCGGTGATTATAACAGCATTATTCATGTCTTCTCTGCTAAAAATCATAGCTTTTGTACATGCAAGATTTGTGTGAATTCTTTTTGTTAGGTTGGTGGACGTTACAATCTGAAAAATCAGCCCACTACAAATATAATGGATAGGCAAAAAATATTCTGAAGCATATGAAATTATTTTTCGAGCTTATCATTTATCAAAATGCTAACACTTGACACACCAAATAATATATCTCAGCTGACACACTTAGATCAACAGCCTTTGCCATTTGGCAAATATGTTGGCATGAATCGACAAAACCACACTAATGACTGTCATTTTTTACTATGCATAAGGGTTATTCTTGTATATCCTGGTATCAACTCATCTCATAAACCTGGAGAAGACACCATTGGCCTCTAGTACCTAAATGTCCAGATATTAAAGTCCGCTCTTGCAACCTACAAAATTTTTGAAGGATCAATTTGTCCAATCTTGGTAATGGGTTTTCTATCATAAATTCTCAGGAACTCCATTATTCTTTTCAAAAGCATGTAAACTCCTTAGTTGCAAGGCTGAAGTTAACATGAGACAAAATGAATTTTCCTTTGGAATATATATATATATATATTCTTTATAAAAACTTTGTTATTTATCAAAAATCTCATTTAAAGCTTTGATATGAAATAATATATATCAGTCTAAACTGAATCATATTGGTATCTTAACGATTCTAGAAGAAATATTTTCAAAAAGCCGATTTCTCATTTTGAATCTACTTATCTCAAAAGAGAGGAGATTGTGTGTCATCCAAAGGAAGTGGTCTAAACAATTATTTAATTAAGCACACGCAACTTAATGCTTTAAAATATGTTTTTGAATTATTTTGTATATGATCTGTATTCAGTAACAAAAATTATATTTTTATATTCTATTTCTTAAAAATTGTAACACAACAGTCTAAATGTTTATTTTGTTTTTTTATTATTTTCTATATTGCACTCAATATACATGCATACAGGCCAAACTAGCATTATAAGTTTTCGGTTCAAAACTTCATACACACTTATGGACCGTACAGGCTTTTAAGGACATTACAGTTCTATATTGCTGATGAAACAAACTCTTTTCAAGAATCGCCATAATAAAATTACTTTGATACATTCTTTTGTTCAGTCAGCGATGAGAGTTTACAATCAAATGAGGGAATGTCTTATAATGCTTGATGATAAACCGCGGTGAAGCAAGCTATTTCTTAAGAAAAGAAATTAACCATTTATAATAAACTATAGTGCTTCTCACTATGATCAAATATACTAAAAATATCAGACCAACATTGCAATAGTCATTCAATAACATTTAAACTTTATATGCCACGACTTCTGCCTCTACTTAATATGATTCAAATTATTACTCGAAATATGTACAATGTACTCAAGTGCAACGTTTTACAAAGTTATTTACATATGTATTATTAATTAAGGCGCAGCTTTTTTAAAGATAATGTTGAGCTTGCATTGAGATTATTGTCTATGCCAAAAATTTTTGAATGTTCAATAACAGATATTTTTCTCTCACAATTTATGTTAAGACTTAACCCTCAAATACCAATTAAGAAATTTCAATTAACAATATATGCTACAAACACTTTCAATTTTCAAATTTTTAGTACATTTCTTAAAACTATATTAAAATTATAATTTCTCTATGAGCTTGTCTAAATTAAATGTACTAGTTAATTGGCAATCAATTTAAGAATTGACTCTGGGGTCAAACGTCTAAAAGAAAATAAATCTGGATTATTATTGATACTAAAAAAACGTATTATTAATTGTATTTATCCCTATATACTTATTAAGAAGGTTTTGCAAACTTAATTCATGAATAAATTTGTGAATCATATTTAAAGATTGTCAATGAATAAAATCATTCGACGACAAGATAGGATATGATTATGTTTATTGTGCTATGCACTTATGATTTCAATAAAGAATGTTGACAACAATTATCTTTTTTACGATGTAAAAATTTGAAAAGATTACACTGTAATGAAATTGAGCTAAACTTAATTATGAATTGTATATTGATTATTTTTCTTACATAATTAAATGGTACACACATTCAACTTCGAATTCCATTTTTTTTCAATTTTCTGGAAATGAATAATATAATATTCATAGTCTATATAATCCAAGGTAATTTTCATAAGCACTTTGAAAAATTTCATTAGGAGAAACATTATTTAAATGATTTGAGTAAGTTTCTTTGGTATTTAGATTAAGTAATATTAAACTGACTTTGGTCAGAATTGATTTTAATTAATTACTATTGAAATATGTAACGAGATTTTCGACAATTTTTGTCAAATTTTCGAACAAAACTACAAAAATATACAATAATGAGGACTTTAATAAACTGGAATAATACAACTAATTGCAAATTTGAAATGAATTAAAGTTATTAAAATCCTTGCTTCTTCAGTAATTGCTGGTTTGTATAATAGGTTATACAAACAGCCATTAAATAAACAATTTTATTTATAGTAATACTACTAGCACTACTAAACGTAATAAAATTTCTATTTTCCTTCAAAAAAATCATTTTCTAAAAATGAAGATAAGTGTTTTCAATGAAAACAAACATGATGTACCCAGCTCTCCAAGAATAAACAAGGAGGTCTAAGGCCTTAAATCATTTACTTTTTCCACCACATGGCTAACACAACTATATCTCAAAATCGTTATTTTCTTTATCGTTCATCATCAATTTGATTGTATAAATGATTATTACCATTACACGAAATATTTTCGTGCAACGAAAAATTTCTGTCGGGCGATGGCGTACGAAAATTGATTTCGCGTGCTATCTTAAAACATTGCTGTATTAAAATGTATAGTAATGCTATTTAAATTTGGTTAAATTCAACATTTTTTATTGAATCTATTACTTTTCATATAGCTTGATATATATATATATATATATAGAACCGAAAATTGTAATAAAACTCTATTTTCAAAAAAGCAGGTTGAAAATTACTGAGAATGCTAAGAATTCTAAAAATATAAAAAATTTTAAAATTGTTTTCATGCATTAAATCTATTAAAGGACACGTACAATAGGTTTTCTTGTGTGCAGACAAAATCATCAAATCCTGTCGAATCGATATCCACCAATGCAATTAAGGACACCGCGATTTACATGGAAACGACCAAGATTGTGGATAATATGGATATAGAATGTTGCCAAACTCCGAAAATTGAGCAAGAGCCAGGTATGCATATAGGTAGCAAGGGATAGCATAAC
Organism: Hofstenia miamia; assembly: GCA_900660155.1. Classification (NCBI taxonomy): domain Eukaryota; kingdom Metazoa; phylum Xenacoelomorpha; order Acoela; family Hofsteniidae; genus Hofstenia; species Hofstenia miamia. The sequence continues at coordinate 1,348,301 of CABFPE010000059.1, read as the reverse complement.
TTCTTAACATTTTTATTAAATATACATAATCAAATTTACAGTCCCCATCTATATAACCCGCTATTTTCTTGGGATTATATTTGTATGGATTCATTTTCTTTATGCAAAAATCTTCAAGATTTCGCATTTCTGTATACATTAAAAACTCTTCGACTTTACCGATGATTTTGGCGTCATATTCTTCCTCTGTTTGACACTTTATACTTTTCGTATCAATTCTGATTGAAAAGCAATACCCAGTGTTATTTATGACCAAATTGTGATCAGAAAGATAGTCCACAAACAAGTCAAAGACATGAACACTTGCACATGGAGAATCCTCAAGAACAAATGTAAGAATAACAAATGAAGAGTTTTGTTGATTCTGCGTACAGTGATATGTAATGTTCTTTAAATCATTACACTGAGTTGGAAAACCTGCGCCATAAACATAAAATATATGAACATTAGGGCAGTTCTTCTTTAAAAATGTTTTCGCGATTGCGGTAACAGCATTGCTAACTTGAATGGGTAAAGAGGCTTTGGAAATATTAAAACCATTTTCATTATCATATGAGATTTCCATAAAATTATTAACATCAAAGCAAAAGATACTAAGTGGAAATTGGTGAAGATCCCATTTGCATGATGGTTTGCCGTTGAACGCATTATCTTTGGTGACTTTTCTAATGAGCTTACCATCATTTAGTATACCAGAGACAATGTAAATGTTTCTTAGTGAGTTAGAATAGCAAACTTGATCCAATCGAGATATCCAATTCACCATCAGCAATGTAGTGCAATCTTCCTCATGCAATGCATAAATGTTATGAGGCGAAGGTTGATACAGTTCTCGCAGTTGAACATGAAACATTGAAAAAGGAAACTTTTCATTTGACACTCGTCTGCTAACACCATTTCCAAACTTGCATGTTAAAATCACCACACTTTTATATTTGAAATTCGGCGTTCGAGAAAATTTCGGGGGAATAACGTAACTGACTTCCCTTAAAGTATTTGCTGAAAAAGAAAAATCCTGACTTGTTAGATTTGAAATCCAAATTCTAAGAGTGCCACTGAATGTGGCTTTGGCATAATTAAGAAATAACGTGTAATTATAAACATTACTTTTATAGGGTCTTGAAACGTCTTTACCTATCAGACATGTTTTGAAGCTATCAGTTTTATTATCAAAAAACTGATGGGCAAAAACATCTACATATCCAGAAGCACTGCTTACCAAATCTACTGTAACAATTTTTTAAACGAAATTCCTAATGTTTCATACAAAAATGTTCGTTGTTTCAACTTCTCTAACTGGAACGAAGTAACAGTTAGTGTGAAATTAATGACAGATTGTACTGGTTGAATAAATGTAATTTTTACACTATTGGTTAAATGATTTTCTACATCAGTGATTTTAAATTTTCCTCTTTTCAAAATGTATTTTTCATTAGTTAGATTCTCAAGCGTGTAAAGCCTTTTAACTTTTTCTATTTGGCAGGCAACGAAAGCATCTGTTTGGTACAGCTGCAAAACACAAAAAACGAAATCGTAAACTTCAAAAGTTGTAATTAATGTTGATGTTATTTTCCTCTCTTGAATTATTGCTTTTGAAAAGGAAGCTAGAATTAGGAGCTTAATTAACTCACAAATGACCATCGAGACTTTATAAACTTAAAATGTAAAGCTTAGATACGCTATCAATATTCAATCCCCCCACTGAATAAAATCGATTTTCACTGAGACTAGACATCTTATTGATTATATCTGACAAGATTTACATGCCCATCATATTTATAGATTGGATAGCTAAACAAAGCGTTGCGTAATTATCCAAAGTCAGCCTCTGTGTAAGTATATTTTGATTGAAAACAGTTAGTCAAAATATGTGTCAGACATTATTTGAGTTAAATTGTAATTGGAAGCAAAATGTTGCCTGGGGTTAATAACAACAAAATTAATAATGGATTTAAAATAGAAAGTGGGAGTGTTAAAAATTTCAGTTGATATCTACCCATTCAATGGAAACATAGCAAATCCAACTTCAAGTGTAAGTTCAATAGGAAGAAATTCATTAAAATACTAATATTCAGTTTAAGTTAAAATCTCCCATTGCAATATTAATGAGAAGGAACAGCTGAACATCAAAATGTGGTACACTCATCGATAATTCAGGATTTTATAAAAGATAGTTATTCTAAACATAATTAATAATTAATTGACAAAGTCGATGAAAGATTAATGAAAATTGAACACGAATAAATTAACTCATTACAGTAATCTATTTTCAAAAGCAAAGTTTATTTTGCTGATGGCATCGTTTTTTCTTGAGGTTGGAATATTTTCTATTAAAAGTTGCTGCGCTATTTGAAGTAAGAAATATAAGTTAATGTAGTAGGCTCGAGTTTAATATTGCTTCAACTATCTAAAACATTTTTACCAATCCTCTCCTTTTGTCGTTTAGCAATTGAGATTGTTCGCACAATCTAAAGTAAAAAAGCAGATGGATATTGCCTTTGACTCTATATATATATATATATATATATATTCCTGCGTTTTTTAATAATGAATTTACAGCAATAATACATGCACTAGAGACATCAGAATTTCTTCCTATATCAATTCAAATATAACCCAAACCAAATTTATGCACCCATGTCTTCTTACTGTCTGACACTTGAAGAACACATCCAAATATTGTGCTCATTATTAACATTTTNATATATATATATATATATATATATATATATAGTTACTTGACAAATTTATTGGACATTCCTGCGTTTTTTAATAATGAATTTACAGCAATAATACATGCACTAGAGACATCAGAATTTCTTCCTATATCAATTCAAATATAACCCAAACCAAATTTATGCACCCATGTCTTCTTACTGTCTGACACTTGAAGAACACATCCAAATATTGTGCTCATTAACAAATTATGGTTTTTGAAGTAATTCCTGCAAAACTATTAATTTTTCGTAATAATTTGTGACATTACTATTTTTAGAAAAGCGCCATAATCTCGAACAATAGATTTTAATCTTTGTCTACTAACTTATTGCATATTTGGGCATTACAAATAAACTTATTTTCACAAAAATTTGTTTCTTTATTATAAAAAACAATACATGATTTTAAAAAATTGTATGACAAGCAAATGTGATAATTGTGCAACCATAACATTAACTGAAGACCATTTTGAGAGTAGTTGAGCTTCAGATGAGTTTGACTTGGAATTAAATAACGATAGGTACAATTTTGTGCAATTTTTAATGAGAATTTATGAAAAAATTTTGTTAAAGTAAGAAATTGACAGGGCTTTGCAAATGCGACAAAATTCTAAGGACCACATTTTCACAAAACGTGTACAGCAAACTGAGCTACTCCAAACTCAATAAAAATTGGGAAAATCGCGCAACTATGGTTAATAATAAATTATCGTGAAACTTACAAGTGCAAAAATTAAGATAAAGCACAAAAGCGCTTATTTTAGACAAAAATGCTTTTAGAATTTTTACAGCTTGCACTTCTTATAGACACAATGATGATATCCAAAAAATTCCATTAACAAAAATTAGTGATAAGTTTCGAAAAGGTTCAGTTTGTTGTATTAACTTGGCCATAAATTACTCTATATCGAAAATTGGTAGAAAACTAAAAAGGATCGTTTTAGTCAGTGATGGATGTGCAGTTGCTTCGTTCACCGCTGTGCTGCAACCGTTTACTGGTCAAGCGGTGCCGGTCACCGATAAACAGTAATCGGTACCAATATCTAATGGTTACCGATTAAACATGTTGACCGGCTAATTGAACCGTTTTATTACTGTTCTAATAACTAAGAAAATCTTATACATTTTAGAAATTATTAAGCTGAATTGCAAGAAACGAGCCTCTTTTTAATATAACAAATAGTTTTTCATTCAACAAGGCTGTCTATTATAATTCACGATTAATAATTGCACGTGATTTTACTCTTGAAAGTTAACCTTGTTATGTTTTCACGCGATATTTTAATGGAATTTTTCAATCCGTATTGATTTCGAAATTGCAACTTCTCTCGGCTATTAGATCATATTGCGTTGTATTTTTTCAACTGAATGCATGCAGTTGTATTTCAATTGCATGCTTTTCTAAATGTGTTCCCTTTACTATAATTAATAAGCGAAGCTGTGTAGATTTCATTAATGCTGAAAAACGTGTAGTTGTAAGAGAAGCGTACATTAACAATTTTTTGTAAAAAATTAAAAAACGTGCATTTGTTATTTTTGTTTATTTATATTTTACATGATGCAAGGCAAGCGCAATATTTAATTGCAATAACAAATAACATATACTTACAGAAAAAACTACAGTAATATAAATAATAAATAATAATATATAAAAATACAATGAATATAATTTTGTCAAAAAAATTTTTAGCTTACCATTTAGATGTATTGAAAAATTTGACAGGTCACCGGTTGCCGGTTACCAATACATATTTATGACCGGTTGCAGCACTGGTTCACGATATATTTTTTGTTCGCTGACTACTATTCAGTAGAGCTGTGCGGTTGCGGTTAAAAATTTTACAAGTTTACCACTCAACAAACTTATTAACAATAAACAACCTGGGGATTTTTGAAAAATATTCATGATCCTATAAAAAAATTCTTAAAAGCTTCTAAGGCTTTGCTCAATTTGAAAGTTCCTCGTGATAGAGGACAGTCTCTTCTTTCTTTTTCGCTCTAAATCAGCATACCGGGTATGCCCCATTCAAGCCCTGCGACCCCTGTCTTTGAGCACTCCACGCCTCAATGGGCTTGGAATATCTTTGCACATATCAAAAAACAGTCAAAGTTCTTTGTTGCTTCTATGGGCTCAATATCTTATATATACATGAACACTAGGTATGAAGAGAATTTAAATCATTCAAAAATGTGAAATTTTCAAATAAAATTAGTTAATCTTTTCAACAACCTTTGCCACAGTAATAAGCTTTAATATTAAATTTTCAACATTGCATTAAAGTATGTTCCCCAAAAGACCTACCAATCCTCAAGATTTTCAAATTTGTTATTAGGTTTGGAGAAAATTCTTTGTAAATTGGAAAAACAATGTGTCCTTTAAAATGGACACCAGGCTGTTTAATGTTAAGGAACCAGATAATACTGCAGTGGGCCAACCTATAACAGGTGCATAAAGTCTTCAAACAGAAAACACACAATGGAGTNTATGCATTTTTGCAGACTGGCCGGCGCAGGCCGCAAAATCTGTCGGCTTGAGCAACACTGAAATGCAGTCTTGGTCAAAATTGTTGGAGTGCTGAAGAATGTCAAACTTAAGTAGGTCAAAATTGTAAGAGATGGTGTGATTGGTGTTTGTCATATAGCTGTGCTAAAACTTTATTTATCATAATAAATTATGATCACCTTCATGATATTTCAGCTCATCAATAATACTTAAAAAACTATGTAAACAGAAAATATTTTTGAACTGAAAAAACCACGGACTCAATCAAAGGCAAAAATGAAAAGGACAGTGCAATATAAATTTTATTCATTAACAGCAAAAGTAAATTGTTTATTTACGACAAAATCTAGTTAAATAATGATAAATTTAATAAAGGCGCCGCCCGTGTTCAATTGGATTGCCGACACAGGTTGTAGACCGCAGTACACTGATGCACAATTTAACAAAATTCGGTATTCTTACTTTCAAAAACCTTTTAATTAAGTAAGCCTATATTAAATATACAATTTTTTTTTCAAAAATTCTTCTATTATTATACTAAAAAATTTATATTTATTTAGCACTTCTATTCCTCAGATTTTTTTGGACTCGCTAAGAGTTTAAATTTTACACCTCTCCATCTTAGGAACTTGTTCTTGGGAATTTAGTTGATCATACTTAACAAACATAAATATTATATTTATAGCTTGTTATTGATATTAGGAGTTTGTCAACGCATTTCTTGTTTTGTGTGCACCTGAAACATTGGGAAACATAATGTTTTTATTTTCTCATAGAATGATCAATATATTTAATGGAAAATGAAATAAGTCTTGTTCCTAGTAGTTTATTAGAAGAATAGGTACAATACTCTCTAAAGGCTTGGTAATCAATTGGTGTGATTAAGGCTTAAGTTAACAAATATTCTGTTAAGAAATGTGGTGTTACAATAGTGAATATATATA